>JAQJVL010003334.1:0-63500 GCA_035578905.1 Stictocephala bisonia
CTTTTCCTTATAAAATCTAGGAGCTTTTCGATCTTGGTTTATATGTTTTTATTTATTTATTATTTTATTTTATTGTTTTAGAAATTGAAATCAATTATCTTATCTATTATTTTTCTTTTTCCCCCCTAAATTTTCTATCTATTGTTTATTGGAAACGATAGATAGCTTCTGCAGCATATAATGCTCCAGTTTTATAACTGTGTTGTAGTGCTTAAATTTTGAATTCCAAGAAATTGACTTTTGTTCGTATGTATCTTTCGTTCACTGGAAAGCTAACTCCAGTTTCTGTGTCCTAGACTTGTGCTTTCTTTTCAAATGCATTTTAATTAATTCATTCACCTAAATACAGTACAACCTCGGTTATCCGGCCTAATGTGGCGAAGATCAAGCCAGATAGGATAAAAGCGGGATAAAACATACGTCATAAATCACTTGGTATTATTGAAGAAACACATCTAGTAACTGATAGCATGCGTAAGCAGAGCGTTTACAATTTCATGTGATGCAACACGTTCTGCAGCAATTGTAATGAAACGAACTATGTTTATCATAATCTCCAACATTGCTTGTATGTGTGTACGTAAAATGAACTGTATCAATTCCCCCGCTTCTTCTCGCCAGCCACACTGAACAAAAGTAAACAACATTGCCAGCTTGGAACTTCAAACGCATTATTAAATTATTTCGCAGTAACAAGCATTGTCGTATATAATCAATGGTAACAAGCGACCGCTTGCCGAGAAAGGGTGACTAGTCAATACAGTGCCCTGCAATTAGCGAAATGCACTCGCATACGACATTTGCATTTCAAAACTAAAAGGGGGTTACGATTAATTATAATTTTATCTTGTAAATAATTTTTATTATCTACTTGCCCGATTGGATGACACAGACTGCTGGATGAACAAGGTTGTACTCTACTTAAATGCTACTCTCACAATCTTTCCTTTTTGATGACTATTTCTTGGTGAGTTTGTGATGTTTGTGAGAATTTTAGTTTTTCCAATTCAGTTTATTTGTTATATATTACAGAAATAACAAAAGTTTAAAAATAAGAATCATTTTATTTATTAATATCTATACATCAACAAATATAATTTTCTTGCTAAAAAGACAACAACAATTTTCTACAACCTGTCAGAACTAAACCAAAGAAAAATCTTTTTAATGTTTCTCAATATTTTAATTTTTTAGTTTAATGCTATCCGCTGCTAGGGTTTTAATTTAGAAGTTATGAACAATTTTAATAACAATACTCAATATTGCTCACATAAATAAGGTCCTGTATTTTTTCAAAGTACTCAAGTGTCGGCAGGTGGTTAGATCTCTGTGGGGTTTATAGTACCAAGGGTCTCTTTTTAGTGACCTTAGTATAGCTCCTTTACATCTGATTGCTTACATTCTGACTTGAAATTATATTTAAACGTATATTTGCAGTGTTTTAATCAGTTCAATCTGCCTTTGGACGAAAGCCAAGTAGATCGGCCACTGTGCTCTCTACAGATGACTGGTCACATGTTTGCTGCTGTTGACACACCTACCTGCATGCGCCGCAACAACTACATCAGCAGCCTCAATCAAAGTAAGTACAGCTCATAGTAGTGGCCATTACAGTCGCTTTTAGAATGTTTTGGTCAGTACAAACACAGTTGTAATTTTAATAATAAAGTCTGCAATTTTAAAATTATACTGATTGTACAGGTGAATAGACTTTCAATTTTAGGTAAAATTACACACACTTCCAAAAGAGCATGATAACTTTGAAGCACTGTAGATGCCAAAATTCATAAATAAGTTAATGGTTCCAAGCAGCACTTATCTGGTTAAATTAGTTTACATTTTTAGCAGTCTACTTAAAAATTGTATGTTAAGTTCATTTGGTTTTTCTATATACAGGACATATAAAATCTTTGATTTTGTTTTTACAAATAATTTAATCACTAATCAATTACAGTGTTCCATTCTTTTTAACTAAAGAGTTATGCAATTCTACTCAGATATATTTCACTTACACCTTGTAATATATAACTGAAAAAAATCTATTAAAAATAGTATTTAGTAATTGCTCTGTTAGTAATTAAATACTGTGAGATTTAGTTATTTCCCTATGAATTGGATTATACATAATATCTAGTAATATTTGTAGAACAAATTTAACTATGAACTATTATTTTTAGTAACGTACTGTGACCCAATGGGGGACCAGAACTTGGTGTCATTCCTGTTTCCCCGCCAGGCGTACACAGCAGCGCCTAAAGGAAGTGTGGTGTTGGTGACTGCACGCATGGATGCTGCAGCCATGTTTGACGGTTTGGCTCCTGGTGCCATCACCACGGTCTCGGCTCTAGTCACATTGCTCTCAACAGCCCACCTGCTATCTCAGCTCTTGCCCCAGCACAAGGAGACATACAGTATGTAATAGCTTTTAGTATATTAAGGAATAAACTACGAGTCCTTAAAGGTTAGTTTCATATTAACATTTCATGCAACAATCTTAAATTAGTCTGGATGTTCAGTAATCGGTGAAACATTTAATGTTAAGAATAAGAAGAATTTGAAAAACTTGAAACTAGTAAAGGTGTCGAGATTCAAGAAAATATAACTTGAATAAGTTGTTCGCTTGAAAAATGTTTATACGCACAGGCTTTCCACTTGTCTTACTTTTCCTAGTTTTTCAAAAATTGTCCTTCTTTCCCCTACTTTTTCAGCAATATCATATTTTTCCTACTTTATTTTTTTAATTTCATGAATAGTCCGCTATATTACCCTAAAAATACAGATTTACTTAGAATTTTTAGCCTGTTTTTGTTGAAAATAAATTAAATATTACATATATACACTGTAATTCGGATGCTTCAAAGTAAAACTGTGGTAAAACCATTCAATTTGGATTATAGGTTTTAGAATATATTGTGTGATGTGTGGAATTTTGTATCTATTTTGCTCTTTGTGTATTCTGGACAATGTGTTTTTTTAATGTTTGGACTGTGTTAAGGATTTTGAACCTACCATTTTCAAAGTAAGCGTTTTATCTTTTAAAGTAATCTAACTATGTACCTTTGTAAGACTAAGGATCATGTTATTGTTTTATATTGACCATTCACACGCGAAAATTATTTTACCCTATTTAAAGAAATGCAAAATTATATAAAAATAAAAATAATTTTATTAAAATGTGAAGTTAATTTTGCTTTTAATTTTAGAAACTAAATGAACATAAAAAATATTAATTTATATTTATAGTTAAAATTATGATTTTAATGCTATTTTATTGTATATGTGCAATTTTAATGAAAAGTATAAATACAAAACATTTTAGTTGAAACTTTAACAGTACCGGTCATTAATGATAACAATACTAACTACCACAAAATAATTGAAAAAAAACTGATAAGTGACGAAAACAATGTGCTTGGTTGGACGTTAAAGACATGTCCAAGTTGATGCTGCACTCTAGTGGAAGTTTTTGGAACTATTACACTATGGACAGATATATTTCATTTTGAATATATTTCTTAACCGTGTTTGAGGCAAAGTGAAGGCTGGGTACATATCCGTTTGCCGCATATGAAGGGTTAATAGCCAGCGCCTGCATGGGTTGGCAAGGAAAGATCCGTTATGTCATGTTTAAACGGATAATCACCCAAGAACCACATGTTCTGACAGAGGACAAAATTTATAGAATTAAAGAGGAATGGTTAGGATATCAATCAGATTTGGATGTAGCTGAATTGGTAATTAGATTGGTATATCCAATTAAAGACACAGACTGAGCTCAAGTACATGAGGGTGGATTCCTACTGGAATAAAGCCTTTGAACTAAAGACATCAACTGGTAAACCTAGCTATCCTCAGCTAGCTAGTTATTTGCCCTTATTTCTAACACTAACACATGAAAATGCAAATGTTGAGAGAGGGGTTTCTATGAATAATAACAATGTGACCAATGAAAGGAAGGCCCTCAATGAGCAATTAGCTTGAGAGCTCTAAAAGATTTTGTCAGAGTCAATGGGAAAGTAGAAAATATTAAAATAACAAAGAGAATTGTAGATGCAGTTAAAGGGGTAAGCTCCTAGTACAAAAGTACAAGTAGCTCAAAGAAAAGATGAAGAAGTGAAACTGAAGGAATCTGCTGAACAAAAAGAGATAGCAGTAAGAAGCTCCACTTGGCTATGAAAAGGAAAGACTTTATAGAAGTGTCATTGGCCTCAGAGATGATTGACATTTCAGCCAAACGATTAAAAGCAGCTAATGAGCTTTTGGAACAGAAATAATGGCTTAGTTTCCTTACTCTAAGTATTAATGTACTACATTATCAAAACGATCTAAACCAAAGTTACTTCTTTCCAGTTACGTTTAGTTTTGTTTATAGTATGTTTAAGCAACTTCTTAATGAAAATTACATTACATTTGTTATTAAATTACAGTTGTAATTTTAATATTGTTCTTTATTATTACTGATTGATGTTTATTATTGTTTGAGTAAATTAAATGTTCATATTAAAACATGACTGTTAGTTTTGTTGTCATTTCACTAAAGTATATTATTGATTGAAAAAAGACTGCTGTTTAGTTTTGTTTAAGTAAATTGGGTGTTTGAATTAAAAAATGGCTGTTTAGTTAATTTTTAGAAAATTAAGGTTGTTTATTTTTAAAAGTGTAAAAATGTTATGTATTTCTATTCTTTGGTAGTAAAACAGACAATAAATTATAAAGAGCGGGGGGACAATGTGTTATTTCTATTTAATTATCTCATAGATTTAGATAAATCCCCAAGTTTAAACTTGCAGTATTTTGTAGATTCAAATGAGAACAAAACTACTTCATAGTCTTAGATTTAGTTTTAATTATTATTTTTACTTTGATTAAATCACCTGTTTTAGCTCTTAATTCATGCATGCGGAACAAGGGGTGTCCCCTTATGGAATGCATTTAAAAATAATAACTAAACAATGCTAACTATTTAGCATTGAGGGCGTTTTGAGAGATTTTTAAAGCTTATTGCCTTTTCGGAGGACCAACTAACATCCACGTTAGTAGAGGAAACACTACAAAAGACGTTACCACGAACGATCACAGGGAGATGCGTTTTATAAGTAGAAAGTAATGAAAAGGAACTAACTGTTCCTTTTTTAGAGGAGATAGCACATATCTTGGAGCGAAGAACTGAGAAGATGAGAGTTGAGATGACCGTAGAGATGGATCCACCAGGCCTGGGGTGTCGATGTTGTCCAGCGGTCACTTTTGAGCACAACACATCACTAAATAGAGTTTGCCTTGTATTAAAAGCGGAGTAGCTTGAGAGTAGAGAGATTGAGAGACGAGAAAACACGATCACTGAATAATGAAACCAAAAGAGAGGTCACTATAAGAGAGGTCACGGCAGTCGCGACGCCAAGCGAACCGTTCTGCATAGCATCATGAGTTCAACTGGGCATTTAATTTTAGGTATAGGGGTGAAGCATGTTGACGGGGTTCACAACACCGGATACAAGCGTTAGACAATGTCACCTGATATTTGACTTTTGGCAAGTGCATGTGCATAGAGGCCAGTAATATTATTTAAATGTCAATACAGTAACAGGTGAATATATTATGAGTATGTGAATAACAATTTATGCTTAAGAGATTATAAATACAAATAAGAGGAACAAACTATTAAATTACTTAATTATGAATTACAACTAAGTATATGTACAATAACTTATACTAAGGACGGAACACTAACTGTGACTTTTGCATCTTTCATTAAATGTCCTACTTTTTTCTCAGACTTAGTGGAAGGCCTGTACGTATGATGAAGTACGGTAATGCAGCTGTAGGACAAGGTTTTGGTATAGGCTATTTGATCAATATAATTTGTAGTCTGCAAGCAAGGAACTTAGTACGGCAATGCAGCAGTATAACATTGATGTGATATTGATAAATCACATTAAACACTTAATGAAAGTTTATTATACAAAATGGAAGTAACTATTTTAACACAACAACATAATTCTTAAACATAAACACATGATCATATGAAACTAAAAATAACAACGTTGACTAAGTTGTAAATATTTGTATGACATACATGTTTTGGTATAGCGTATCTGATTTATATCATTTATAGTCTACAAGCTAGGAACTTAAAATGATGATGCAACTGTAGTACATGTTTTCTTGTATAGATTATTTTATCAATATCGATTGTAGTCTGTAAGCAAGGAACTCAGTATGGTAATAGGCTAAGGTAAAGGAACTCAGGACATGTTTTCTGGTATAGGCTATTTGATCAATATCAGTTATTGTCTGTAAGCAGGCTACTGCTAACAGACTATTACCAATACATGAAATGAAAGGATTGACTTGAAAAACATATTTGTTTTGCAAAATAAACGATGAGCATTCTAGTTTATCTTGGCATCAAACTCAGATGAGATCCTGGTGATGACAGTTGATACAGTCTTACATCCATAAATACTGTTCCTGTTGTTAGTTTACATGTATCAATAGCTGTGCAGCAAATTGGTTCAATGTTAAAAATCAAATTCCTTTGCTTTAGTGCTGAAATGTGTGATTTTTTGAACAAACAAAACAAACATTTTAAAAATCTGACATTATCTTTTAATCATGCAACACACTCAAACATTAGATATAAACTTGTTAATAGGTTAATTTGTTAATAGGATGTTATTTAGCAGTATCTAAAAGTATACAACTACCTTATTTTGTAAAATATATACATTGTCAAGTCGCTGATATCTGACCAAAAGATTTAAGTAACAATAGATATATATTTTTTACTGTTCAAGGGCAGGTAAAGTAAGGGTAACATATATTACAGTATACTTTTATCAGTATTTGTGGTTTTCCAGCCAAGAACATTGTATTTGCTCTCCTGAATGGAGAAGCTCAGGAGTACATAGGATCTAGTCGTGTGGTCTATGACATGCAACAGGGCAAGTTTCCCTCCATAGAAGTGCCGATGTTACCAGAACATTTGGATCAAGTAATAGATCTGCACCAATTAGATGCAACCAAACAAATTTTTTGCCACTGTTTCAAGTCAAGTACAGCTCAGGTAATGAACATTTCTGTCTGATACTGGGTATTTGATGCTTTTTAATGTGATATTCAGCTGGTCCATGAAATGTGCAGTCTAGTTTTGTAGTCACTGTATTCTGTATAAAAACTATATAAAAGAGGAATTCTGCTATATGTCCTTGAAGATGGTGTTTTTCATTACCGTTTCTCAGGGAATGTTTGAACATACTTCCCACCATGGACAGCTCTGGTATCAGGGTCAACAACTAGAATAACCTAACCTAATATAACTGCAAGAGCAAGAGTAAAGACAGATTCCTAGCAAACACATCGTGCTGGTCAGCAATAGTTGCCAGTTTACTGCATGTTTCCCTATAGTGACTTTCAAGTAGACTATTGGTAAGTGAAGACTTTAACAGCAAAAGGGCTGTTTGACACTTAACTAATCTATCCATTGTTATTTGCTTGTTATTCCTTATCCTTACTTCTATAAAATTAAAGTTTGGGCTGGGTACATTCTGCTAAACAAATTACCAAATTCTCCTTAATGTTTTTAGCTTCTTGAGAAATTGTACACTATCATGGTGTCATAAAAGATTCAACATTTATGTAATGGACTGTAGATGAAAGGTCCAATATAAATTAATTACGAGGCCAATTGACGGGTCTGTAAATGGGGAGGGGGAAGTCATGCCACTAGATTGTCTGCAGTACTGTCAGACATGGGAAGTACACCATGTCTGCAGATCAATCAGTCCAGTAGATTTAGCTGGGGAATCTTATATTTCCGTTGTAGTGAACTAAGGTAATAATATTATAATAATAATAATTATAATAATAACATAATGTTGAATATGTGGTAAAATATTTGACTTTGAGATATCAACTCTTGTATGTGTATTTGTAATCGCATGTATGAAAGTATTACCTTTTGTTTCTGTTACAGAACACTGTGGATATGTTGATGAGCGCAGGCAAAATGTTTGAAACAAAGGTAGAAGGCACTTGCTCTTCAACAAAACTACCACCATCTTCTCTACACTCATTTTTAAAGACAAACATAAGTATTCCTGGGCTAGTATTAACCAATCATCTCGGTGCATACACTAACGTGTGAGTAAGGTGTGATATAATAATTAGGTTTTTAATGACAGTTCATAATAGGCTGATACTGCAACAATAATTAAGCTTAGTCCAGTATCAGATAACAGTCAGACTAGTTTTTGAGCATTCAGGATAAAGACTTATCACCAATGACTATTAAAGTCAAAATAAGAATCATCACACACAGTTATACCCATATTTATGTGTGGTAAATGCATAAGTGCACTTCGTACAATTTGTAGTGGATGTATAAGTGCCCACTATACCTATTGTGCCCTGGTAAGCCTATTGAGGCCAGCTATAATTCTGTTACCGAACGTATCTCTGCCTTTGTCGATGACAAACTCCAACCTCTAGTACGACAACTTCTTTCCCACATCCAGGATATCTATCCAATCTTCCCCAACCTCTACCCCTTAACACCAAACTGGTCACCATTGATGCCACTTCCACTGTACACCAATATAATAATAATGGCTTTATTGTACAAAAGTGTTTTATACAATAGGCGAACTTAGGACTAATAAGTCCTCTCTTACAGTTAACCCTTTTATGTTAAAGTAGAAAATATAAAAAGCCTAAAACATGGAAATACAGAACTAAACTAAAGAAAAATAATAATAATTAAATTACAAAGAAGCAAATATTTATATTAATATTTTAGGTTCTGTCATTAATTCATAAACAACTAATCCTCAGAATAAAAACATGTCTGAAAAATATGTTTTATTCTGAATCAAAAATATATTTAAGACATTAAATTTCACACTTCTTCCTAATTTACTACACGTAAATGTTTAGTTTACTCGCATTAGAACTAATAAACTAAATCTTAAAAAATAGTTAACATTAAGAATTCTAACTAAGGGATAACAATATGTCTTTTACTAAGTATGGACTAGCCACAAATGTGCATTACTTTAAAAATAGAATGTAAATAATACTTAATATTTTACACGCACAATGGTATTGACCCACCCACCCATACACTTACAGTGGTAATGACCTACCCACCTACCCATACACGTACAGTGCTTGGGTGGGTAGTTGTATACCCCATGCTCATGGCTTAGCTGCTATTGAGTATTTCCTCAATACACGCTCTCCAAACACCAAACCTAGCACTTCCTTCCTAGTTCAGCTGACTCAATTCATCCTTGAAAAAAAACCACTTCCAAAGTTCTGGTATCCAACTACCTCCAGATCAAGGGTACCGCTATGGGTACCCGCATGGCCCCTTCCTATGCCAACCTGTTCATGGGGAAATTGGAGAAGACTTTCCTTCAAAAACAACCCGTCCAATCCCTCTGCTGGCTCCGTTTCATCGATTATATTTTCATGATCTGGACTGACTCCGAAACCAATCTTGAAACCTTTCTTCAAAGCCTACAAAACTGTTCAACCCTGAATTTCACCTGGCAATACTCTTCTGAACGCATAGTCTTCCTTGATATTGAAATTGGATTGGAGGACGGTATCCTTCAAACTGATATTCACATCAAACCTACCAATAAACAACAATACCTTCACTATACCAGCTGTCACCCCAACAACACTATACGCTGTCTACCCTATAGCCTAGCCACGCATAACGTATCATTTCCTTTCCCGGAAACCTAAATAACCGACTTGTTAGTGCATTCCAAAAGATAGGTTACCCTACCAACCCTACCAAATCCGTTTAGCCCAATCCCAAAACCAACCTCAAACCAGTAGTAGTTCCTATTGTTTACCACTTGTCACTAATTACCACCATGGCCTACAGAAACTCAACCAAATCCTGTAAGCTTCAACATATTAAAAGCTTCCTCCCACACCAAAGATCTCCTTGAAAAACCTCCTACTGTAACTTTTAGACAAAACAAAAACCTCCACCAAATCCTGGTCTATCCTAATTTACCCGATCCCAACATCCTGACCTGTCCTAAAGACCAGCCACCCGGTTCTAATCCTTGTAACAAGAAAGCTTGCAAAACCTCCCCTATTCGTCTCCCAGCCATATCTTTTACCAGCTCCACTACCTTCTTAACCTACAAGATACCTGAAACCACCCACTCCTGTGATTCCACCAATTTAATTTATAACTCCAGTATCAACTCCAGTCTTGCCTAATATATCGGCCTTACCAGTGAAACCCTTTGAAAATGCATGAATGGCCATAGACATGATTGCAAAGTCCAAAATCTTGAAAAACCTGTCTCTGCCCATACTCTTCTCCATAACCAGAATTTTTATCAGTGTTACACCACTAAAGTAATCAGATCCCTTCATTCCCATACCAATAGTTAGCACACCAATGGATAACAAAATCCCGTGACCCACCTAATCTGAACATAAGATAGATCACTTCCCTTCACAACCCCTTCCCCATCAGCAAACTTCATATACATACTAACTGAAATACTGCATCAATACCTGAGTGTTGCACTATGGATGTACAACCCCCACCATTGCCACTTACCCAGCAATAGTGGAAGCCATGTCAGTCTCTCTTTCTCTACTTACCTGAAGAAAGTGCTAGTGGCACTGAAAATTTGTGTGATTATGTGTTTCTTTTGTGTATGTTACTACTACTCTGGTGTTAGTGAACTTGTCTTCTAATGTAAGTTTGCTGATGTCCTATCTCTCCAATATACTAATAGTTGTAACTTAAAAAATTAAAACATTTGTCTTACTAATTTCAGCAAGCAAAGCTTGTTGTCATAAAATATTTTCTTCATTTACAACTGATATTTTGTTAAAGTATTTAAGTATTCTTGTACAGGTATTACAATGGACTGCTTGATGACTCTTTGAATGTAGCGTATCAGTATGGTAATGGAAGCCAGGTGCCTGCGACAGGGATTCAGAGCAGTTTAGCAGGGATATCTCACACTCTAGCACTCACTCTAGCCCAGATGGTGGATAACACTGTTACGTGGCCTACAAATATCACAATGGCCACAACATCCAGTTTAGTAAGTAATTCTCTTGCCTACCTAAATAATACTGTTTTTTAGTTATTTATTTTACTACTTTATCTAGTTATTTTTCTTGTATTTTTGTCTCATTTAAGAGTTTAAACCCCTTTGTAGCTGTATTAAAATATAAGGTACTCTTTTTAAGACTGATAAATATACAATCTGTTGACCGTGGGTGTCTAACATTACTCTTAAGATGTTGTCTGAAAGACTACTCAATAGTAAATCATTAAAAATATTGTAGTTTGTTTCAATTAAAACAGATTTTCTTTTTAGGTTATATATACAATAGGTTCGTGATATTGTCCATCTTTTTTACATTGAGGTGAGTGAGCTACTCAAACAATTTTAATGATTCATCTTTATGGCCTTACTTGAGAGGCTGCATTAGTCTCAACCAAAAATCATGTCTTGGCCCCATTTGATGCATATTTCTTGGGTGATAGAAGACATGGGTTGTTATGTAGTATATAATTGGAAAGAAACTGTTATTTTTGTAAATTCTGATCAATCCAAAAAAATATTGCTAGCACAATGTATGTTTTGCTAATAAGTCATTGAATTACGTAAAATTGTAAGATAATAAGTTACAAATAGTGAAGCAGAAAAAAGGTAAAATTGAATATTACATAACCAAGTCGTAAGACATATTTATTAAGCCATTGTTTTAAAAAATATTTATTGCATTGGATGTCACAAATCAAATTTCTTGTACCCCAAAGAAAAAAAGAACAAAAGGTAAACAAAGTTAAAATTAATATGCACACTAATTTAATCAGTCTTTTTTTTCAAAATCCTCCTAAACTTTCTTAACACCCAATGTTAAAAGTACCTTTACAATTGATTTTAAAGACCAACTACTTCAATAACATCAATTTAGCTTGATTAAGACAAAGGAAAATGAGAAACCCTTGTAGCACAAATATCAAGAGAAAAATACCTCTATAATACGAATTTGATCTTTTTAAGACAAGTTCCCATGGTCAAAACCTCAGCAAGACGAATTTATATGTTCATATTCTTGTCGAAATGTCAAAATAGGAAAACTTAACTTCTGTCTGTCGCGACTTCATGAATTGGAGGTGGCATTAGACAATAGATACTGTTCAATTAAATTAGAATCTATTGTGTGTTTATAACCGGTTCAATATGACCAGGAGTATGGCTAGCATTTCTCATAATGAAAATTAAAATACAGTACGGTTGCGGTAATCCAAACCCACGGCAGTCCGAATCACACAGTAGTCGGAACAGCCGATAGGCGAGGATTTCCCCCATCCGGTCATTTGCAACAGCTGTTTTCGTTGCATATCGAGACATGTAAGTTTTGGAAACGGCTAGTGTCATTACTGTTGTTCTAATACTGTTCTGTTCGTGGCGTTACATCACTCATCAAAATGTCAACTAAGTGTAAACACACAACTTAACTCTATGTGATAAAGTAAGGTAATAGAAATGATTTATCGTGGTGACAGTGTGACAAAGGTTGCATGTGAATTTGGAATCAGAAAATCTACTGTGTGATATTAAGAAGAAGAGGGAGAAGATTTTGATGTTTTGTGCACAAACAATGAGTGGTACTGGACAAAAAAAACTTCTAAATCTGCTGAAAAGTCCAAATGTTGAGCAGGCACTCTGTGTATGGGTAAGTCAAGAATGAGTAAAGCATAACATTATATCTGGAGAAATAATTGCTGAAAAAGCAAAATATTTTTACAAGGAAATGTTAGGCAGAGATGATTTCTGAGCCAGTAAGGGTTGGGTGGATAGTTAAAAAAAAAAAGATTTGGAATAAAACTTCTCACTATAACGGGGGAAAGGGTGTTAAGTAATGTACTCGGCTTTAATTTGAGTATTGACGAATTCCAAAATGAAGTGGAGGAAAATGGACTTAATAGAGAGTAGATTTATAATGTAGATGAATCTAGTTGTTCTGGAAGTCTCTGCCTAAAAAAACCTTAGCATTAGCAGGTGAAAAAGATGCTCCGGGGAGAAAGGTTAGCAAAGAAATATGACATTTTATCCTTGCAGTAATGCTGCAGGAACACAGTTACAGCTTGCCGTAATCGGTAAAAGTAAAAAAATCACTGTTTTAAAAACTGTGTTTTACCAGTAAAATACTATAGTCAGAAGAACGTGTGGATGTCAAAGGATATTTTTAAAGAATGGTTTCACAACAAATTTGTACCCCAAGTAAAAGAACATCTGAAAAAATTGGCTTACCAAAAAAAGCTGCACTGCTTATTGACAATTGCCCTAGTTGCCCTCCAGAAACCGACTTGATAAGTGAAGATAAAATGATCTACACAAAGTTTTTACCTCTAAATGTCAATGCACTTGGGAAGCCCATGGATCAATATGTAATTTATGCAATTAAACTTTGCGCTACAAGAAAAACTTTTTGTACAATGTAATGTCAACAGGCAACACCATTGAGAATGCAATTAAATCTCTGACAATAAAGGACACTATTTTTTCAGTAGTTAAAGTTTGGGAAGAAACATCACAAATAAACATTGTGTCGTCATTGCCAAATTATGGCTGTTCCCCAAACGCCCAGAAAATGAACTTGACCTTGATTCAAATGAACAAACAATTACAGCGAATTATGTTGTTACATCGGACATTGTTAATGTCTTAAATCATGACGACTGAATAGTGGGTTGGAGATGACGATGAAGACTGTTACAACGTGTTAAGTGATAACGACATTATTGACTTGTTTATGAACCAGCCAGATGAAGATGATGATAGTGATGGGCAGGCCCAGACGATGAGTCACACAGATGCAGCCCAGGCATTCAACAGCTGTCTTACCTGGGCAGACGAAAACAATGCATCACTGCCAGATAGATTTTCATCAATGCCTGAATAGATTTTCAGACATTATTTTAGTTTTAGATAAAATATTGTTCTCTCTTATGGTTGTGACTTGCTCTTTTTTTATCATTAGAGACAAATGATATGATGCAATTGTGATGTAATGGAATAAAAACAACAAATTTTACTGTATAAACACAACACTACATCCATGTTAACTAACCTAAAAGCATATGTATTGACTGTCAGAACTTGTTCACTCAACTTAAATCTACCTTTGTAGAGTGAAGGAAGCACACTGGCCCATAGTTTGATAACCACTACTATATACTATGAATTTTGCCCGTTTTAACCTCACCAACACGAATACCTTGTAACACGAATATTTTTCTAATCACTTAATTGAGTTTTTGAGGTGTTGACCTTCATCTTGTACAGGTAAAGTTTACTGAAATAAGCTTTTTTTCACAAAGATATACAAAGTCACTTAAGTGTTCCTATCTATTGTCTTAATTTTATTTTCTCAGAAGTGTTCCAAGTGCATGTCAACTGCTTGCATCAAGTAAATGCCAATATATCTTCAACTAGAGATTTTGTGAGGGTGATCATTGTTTCAGATAGATGAGCTACTTCATTGCTATTTAGAGAGCCGCCAGTGTAGCATTTTCCACAAAGTAGCAGGATCATCAGTGGTGGGAGATGGAGAGGGGCCCCTCCCTCTGTATGTAGGGGTCAGTCGGGCTGCCAATCAGATCACTTCAGCAACATACTTGACTCTAGCAAATCTCACGGGCCGACGCAACAATCTTCCTGAAGAACAGTGCAGCACCTCCTATGTTCCATCTAAGGTTGAGTAATACTGTCTGTATTAGCAAAGTTAACACTACCATAACTGTCCCTTATACATTAGTCCCTCTATAATCCGGCCCTGCGCCAGTCCGGCCCCCCCCCCAGTAATCCGGCTGGTTCTATTGTATTGATAAAAGAACCAAAACAGAACAATGAAATGACAAATTCTGATCAAAAGATAAACGAAATAACTTTTTCAGACCGTAAGATAAATAAAATAACTTCCTCAGAAAATATCTGCCCACAGTCTTTTCCTTATCAGTATTATCAGCACTTGAAAGAACAGATAACATTAGAATTCCAAATGCAGTAAAGAGGAAGATCGTCCTGAGCCCCATACTTGTTTATCCTGACCCTTTCTTATCACTTCCTGCCCGATAAAAACACCTGATGGCAACATTCCATTCTGTTTACAATTCATATCTCATGAACATTATTATGCTTCTAGTTTTATAATGTATAATAGTTGAAAGGTTTTTATAGTGAGGTAAATATATTAGTTTCTTTGTTTAGACATGTTATTAATATAATGCAAAACATTGCATTAAAAAATGATAGGAAATATAATTGAAAAATACATTTTTATGATAATATTCTGTTAGCACATGACAACTCTTAATAATGTTACTATTTTTTATTTTTATCAATATTTACATTTTATTTTAACTTTTTATTCTTTTTTGCAAAGTTTTAAAGGATTAATGTTTTCAATTGTTGTAAGCTTTTTAACTTGTTTTTGATTCATATGCAAGAGTGTTATGTAACACGTTTCAACTGGTGTACCATACTTTTCCTACTTTGAAACTATTGAACATCTTTATTGTAAAAATTGACTTTTTTAGTTACAATATACATTCTATTATGTAATTTAATCATGTTTTACAATTGAACTCCAGTAATCCGGCTTTTTCACTAATCCAACCCATATCTGGTCTGAATTGTGTCGGATTAATGAGGGACTACTGTATAAAACACACATTTTCTCTTAGGGATGATCTCAAACAGATTTATAGGTGACAGTTAAAACTGCTTTCACCAAGTGCTATACTAAACTGATTCGTTTTGGTATTTTATTAATACAATACATTTTTGTGTGTGTAGACCCATAGCTTCTTTTAGACTGAAGATAAAACTAAAAAGAGGGCTAGTTAATTTTTCTTTTAATAGGAAATCAGAACAAAGTTTAAACCCCTTTTTCAATATTATTTGTTATATAACCTGTAGAGATGTTCGGCTATATGAAAATTTGGGCATCCGAATTGAAGCTATAATTAATATTTAACAACATTTATTATTTATCCAACTTATTCTGCCTGACAGCATATTCCACAATTTGGTAAAAATTTGTTTTTTGTTGCGACAAAGCTGTAATACAGCAACATAAGAGACAAATATGTTGTTGACAAGGGTCACATTAATCGGTCTATATTTTGTCTACCTATAAAGGAATGCCAGATGGTAAGATAAGGAAACTAGTTACTGGAAATTCTTCAGTCTCCACCCCTGCTACTTTCACAATAGCAATAAGTCGTACAAAAACAACAGATGTTTGGTCTAACCAGACCAAAGGTTAGTTTGTATCAATAACCAAAATCGATGTGACGTGCTACTGGCTATCACCTGCAATGAGAGATGAGTCGGTTCTTGATAAAAGACCCAGGACGGAAAACCGTAAAGGAGGAGAAAGCCTTCATAAAAGGATTTTTTCAGGCTGATAAAGGACAATTAAACAACATACACTGGCTAGGAGATAAACATAATGTATTTATGTCAGAAAATTCCTGCCAATAGTCAGGCCACTTTCATATCAGCACTGTGAAATGAAAAAGACAACATAATGCGATTAGGAATTCAAGACAGTAAATGCTATTCGGTTTTTGTTGAGTTCAAGTCATCCTTTACAGTTGAGCTCCACACTTGTTTATCACGAACCTCACCATTAATGATGAGTTAATTCACATACTTTCACTTCTACTCTGATCCATGCTGATATTGCTGGGGTTTTTTACGTCTATAGGATGATATATAATCAATGAACCTATCAATATGTTTTAAAGTATCACTTACACTAAATATCAAATGAATTTCCTAATAAATAAGTAGTAAATTACTAATAAATAAAAAAATAAATTCACTATGCATCAAAATAATATAACTCATATAGACTAGGGAGAACAAGTGACCACCTACTTTTAGTATATTTACCCGCTGGCTCCTTTTGATTTTGGGTACAGCATTTTGAGACTTCATGATTGAGAGTCCATGTATGACTTATGTACGTGTGACTTTAACCTATTAACTCATCCCCAGTGTATAAACCATAAAATACTATAAATTTCCTCGGAAAAATGTATAGTACTCTGAAAAAATGCAGTTACTGTAAGAACCACTACTTTATAAATATAAAAATGACAAGACAATATTATTTCATGTACTTAAATGTTAATTTGGTTTGAAAGAATTCCTCTCCCTCGAAACTAAATTACGCCAGCGTCTCAAAAACGTGGTATCTACTGGGGTCGAGTAAGGATGTTGCTTTAAGTATCCTATTGCGAGATCAAGGCAGCCGCAATGTCTGTGTGTGTTAGAACAAAACTGAGATATGTAAACACACGAGTTCCAACTTTTGATCAGTGATTGACAGTGGGAATTGGGTACAGTGCTGTCTGAGGTAGCGTGAGAACGCCAGAAATATGCACACGACTTCCGTCAGTTGATAACATGGACTAGTGTCAAATGCAACAGCGTCAAGTAGTGCTGGGGCCAGGATCAATTTCCGCTAGTCACTAACTTTTTGTCTTGAAAAACGGAGTTTTATCGTACGTCTCAGAATAATACAGTCTTCGATTAAAGGGCTCATTATTCATTTCTTATCATCATAGGTTCTTATTGCTCTAAAAACTGAAGTACTGTACTTAATGTTAGGCATATCATTTATGTTATTTTTGTATTAAAAGAGTGTTTTGGGAAAATTTGTTTAATCTGAAATGGGTTCAGTCCCAATTATTTCTTATTTCCGGGACTCCACTGTGTATATACATTAACAAAAGGCCTCAAGGCAAAAAATAAATAAAAAAAAAACAAGATTAACAAATATCAGCAATATAAAATATGTTTCAAACTAAACGTATACCAAAACAGGTTAGGCCTAGTAAAACATTTTTTAAATAAAAAAATAGAGCTCTGAAAAATATAACAATAATAAGTAAATAACAACAATGAATACGTACAAGAATAAATAAATAACAAAAATACATGAATGAATAAACAAGAACAAAAAAAAAAAACCATACTTAACAATAACTACAAATAAAAAAAGACTAATTTATATTCTCATATGCAGCTTACAGTACAGACTCTTAGGAACAAATGAAATTTGGAAGGTTAGACCAATTTTGAAAAGTCTAAAAAACATTAAACAAAAGATTTAAATTAATAATTATACCGAATCCAGCAGGCGAAACTGGACAGCTTCTAATGGGAACAACAAAGGGTAAAAATACCCAAGAACCCCGTTCTTTAAAAGAACTACCAGTCCCAAAAAAATATATATGTATATAAACTAAACTAAATTAAAAATAAAATCTAAATATATTTCTTGCTGTAAAATAGTAAAGTTCACTGTAATAAAAAAAAAAAGATCTACACTGGTTCAACTGGATGGACCTTCTTCACTTCAAAGTTAATTGTGCAGGTCAGAAGGACCAGGTAATTAACTGAGTTTGGGTCACCTGCATGTTGAAGTCTTCATCCTGGAGGCCATTGCATGGACAGCGTGGAAAGGGTGAAGAGATTGCTGTCCCTCTAGGTGGTTTCTAGCTAGTGAACATAAAGGACGAGTAACGTAGTCAGAATGGCGAGCCAGAAAAAGATAGCCAGGAACACAGAAAACGAAAACAAAGACACCAAAGTAAATCAACACAGAGGAAGTTTTAGCTATTCGAGAGAGAGACAATCGTAATCTGTGCTAACGGCACAACATTCACTACAGCATAAGTATGTGTGTAAATACATAGAAATACAAATAATTGGTGATCAATTTCGGTTCAACATGTTTACCATCCTCAGACCAGAGAAATTCACAAAGGAATCTTTCGTCTTGTGTTGTTTATCCATAAAAAAACTGATGGTTTATTCTTCAACTCTCTCTAATTGGATGGAAGATAAGATGGTTGCTAATTTTGATTCAGTACGAAGAGTAATAATCAAAGTAAAATATTGAAACTTCATGATTTCTACAACTATTGATATCTTGGGTGCAGCCTTACATGTAAATAAAATAATAATGGACCGTTAACATTCAAAAATAATTTGTAAAAACCTGTCTCTTTCAAATGTTCACTTTAATTTATTATTAACAGCCAGTTTGAAGGATTATTTGATAATTTTCACATGCATGGAGGGATACAATTTTAACCCTTCCCACGCTGTATAGGAATTCACAAGTTTTATAGGAAGTGATTATTTACATAAAAAAATAAATTTTTATATTTTCTTAAAGGTTTTAATAGTTAAATGAAAATGGATTGAAAAATATAAAAACCTGTACTTTTTAATAACTATTTTAATTTTTTTATCATTTGAATAGCAATACAAATTGGCATAAAATTACAATTTACCATTGTTATCTTTCTTTGCTCCTTAAAAAGCCATTAAAATGAATTATTATTTTAAAAAGGAAATTTATTATTTAAAACTGTATCACTAAAATAAACAAATACTGCTTTACAACATAATATACATATTTTCAGAAATTTTGTTGAGAATGGTAAACTTCAAAACAAACATCGGGGTGGAGCGGCGGACTTGTTGTGCAGGTCTTGCAAAAGTATATTGTTTCTTTTTTTAATCCATTATGTTTGCAAACCGTACATTTTCTTGACCCCTTCATTCGTCTGGATAGAAAGTGTGGTCTTCCATTCAGCCTTTCATCTGGGGGATCTTGAGCTGGACGACCTTGTTTGTGGGAAGTTGGGCGAGTTGCAACTTTGTCTTTTACAAGTGATTTGATTAGTTCCAATATGAATTCCCTGTGTGTCAAATGTTTATTATTACAGTAGAACCTCGATTAACCGGGGGCTCATTAACCGGGCAGCTGATTAACCGTGGTTCGATCCGGTCGATTTTTTTACGAAGAAAAGATTTTTCCAGTTGGATTTAAGTTTTTGTTACAATAATGTTATGTACAGTATGGTACTTCTACTACGGTACGAATAGCCAAGCAAAGCAATACCGAACAGTTGCTATGACAACAAGATGCGCTGTTGTCTCTGCGCAGCCTGCAGTGGGTGAGGGAACGAATGACAACAACCTGTTTTCGCGCCATCCATTTTGTGCTGCTATCCGTCTCTCCTTCCACACCCGTCCAATAAATCAGTCAGTGTACGGATGTGTTTAGATTGTTATGCTAATGAGCTGTTGCGTGCGAATTTGATTAGTTTAGTTTGATCCTTTTTATTTACGATCGTATTATTTACTTTGGGTGTAATTTTGTAAAGTGCGTAAGAATGTCTGGTAACAAGAGGAAACGTGTAGTTTTATCAATTCAACAAAAACTTCAAATTATTGAACATTTGGAAAAGGGGAGGGGTGCGAAAAGTTTGGCCGATGAGTACAATATTGGGGAACAGACTGTTAGGGATTTAAAAAAGAAAAAGATGGATTTGTTAAAGTTTGCAAGTGCTGCAGAGTCATCTTCGGGATTAATGAAAAGAAAAACAATGAAAAAAGCCACATTCGAAACTTTAGATAAAGCTAAAGTTTCGTTAACAGCCACAAAGTAACAACTTTGTATTTAGTATTTAGAGGTGTGATAGTTCTTCATTGAATACCAACAAATTATAAAAAGCGTTCAATATAAGCCATTAAAACTTTATTAAAATTGTCAACCGTCTTTTCAACTGACAGAAATACTTATTGGATTGCCTTTTCCATGATTTCCCATTACCAGCGATAAATAAAACGATTCAATAAATGTGTACCCACCATACACCCATTCACGTACATTGGTATGGACCCACCCGCCCATACACGAACAGTGGTATTGACCCACCCGCCCGCCCATACATGTACAGTGATATTGACATATACAGTACAGTGATATATACAGTACACTTGGTATAGCAAACCAAGTGGTTTGCGCAAGAACGTGCTTTAGGTAATCCCGTAAATGGTGTAATTTGTGCCGAAAAGGCCAAGGTTTTTTACGAATCTTTAGGTCTTGAAGGAAAGTTTGACGCGTCTTCTGGGTGGCTCTATCGATTTAAACAAAGGCACGGAATTCGGGAACTACACATTCAAGGGGAAGCATTAAGTGGTGATAAGGACGCGGCCGAGAAGTTTGTCGTCGAGATCAATGAGCTTGTGTCTGCAGAAAACCTTTTGCCTGAACAGATTTTTAATACAGACGAATCTGGCCTCTATTGGAAATGTTTGCCATCGAAAACATTAGCGTTCGTAAAAGAAAAAAATGCGCCTGGCCATAAAGCCAGTAAGGACAGATTAACCATAATGACCTGCTCCAATGCTTCAGGAACGAAAAAAACTTAAGCTCGTAGTCATTGGTAAAGCCAAAAAACCTAGATCGTTTAAGGGAACAGAGGCAAAAAATTTGCCAGTCCACTACTTCAACCAGAAAAAGGGCTGGATGAACCAAGTTATTTTTCAGGAATGGTTCTCTAAACATTTTGTTCCCCAAATCCGTGACTACTTAAGGTCACAAAACCTTCCTCAAAAGGCGCTTTTAATCTTGGACAATGCCCCCTCACACCCTAGTGAAACAATCTTAAAATCAGATGACGGAAAAATCGTTGTGAAATATCTCCCTCCCAACGTGACAGCACTGATCCAGCCTATGGACCAAGGTGTCATCGCTGGAATAAAAAAAGTTTACAGAACTTCAGTTTTGAGAAAACTGATTGAGGAAGAGAACGATCTGAAATCATTTTTAAAAAAATCACCATACTAGACGCTATTAATGAATGTGCATCTGTTTGGGAAAAAGTAAAAAAAAAACACATTGATTAGATCGTGGAAGAAAATATTTCCCGACATTGATGATAGTGAGGATTTTACGGGGTTTGCTGAAGAAGAAATAACTTCAAAAGGGGAAGGGGAAATGCCAGCTGACACCGAGACCCGTATCGCTCACAGCCACGGCGCTGCACTCAATCACTTGGAATGCCTATTAGATTACTTGGAGGGTCAAGACGATTCTCTCTTAAGTGACAAGCTATTGTTACGGAAGCTACGGTCATCGATTGCAAGGAAAGAAAGAGGTGCAAAACGGCAAACAACGATGACCGACTTCTTCAAGCCGTCTGCTAATCAGTAATAACAATGCAGTAACTGCTATAAACAGCGTAGTAAATATTTTGTAAATAATTTTCTTTTGACCAATATTTTAGTTTTATATCGAAAAGACATTCATGGATACTCTTTTACAAGCAGGTAAAATGTACTCTACACTTTAATTAGGCCTAGTCTACCTATTAAAACATGATTTCTTGCACTAAATTATGCATTTCAGTTTTTTTTCTGTTATCAGCGGCTTAACCGTGATTTCATGTATCCGTGGCCCTTCTCCCCACCATTACCCCGGTTAATCGAGGTTCTACTGTATTTTGTTCTTGTACTTGCTAGTAAAGACAATAGGAATTTATCATGCCAACCTCAAAGAGCCGAAAGAAGATCTTCCTATACCACTTTTTTGTTCTCCTCATAAACTGATAAGAGACAAAGTGGTCACTTCTGTCAACTCCCCCCATGTTTTTTTTATATAATCAAGAACTAACTGGGGTTTGGAAGAGGGGGAGGTTTGTTTGGCCACTTACTAGGCACACTTGTCATTAGTTCCTGACTTCCTTTGCTGTGGGCACTGAGCATGTTGCATAGCATGTTTGTCTTTCCAAGACATCACTAGAGTAGGGCCTAATCTTTGTGATAATAGGTCACCCTTTTTCATTTTCTTGCTTATTTTTTTAGACCAGGAGGCATGCCAGTTCGGTTTGTCATCACTGTGCCTGTGAGGTAGCATTTCATTTTGAGCAGTTCTCCAGGTAATTTTGGGGGCTGGTATAGTACCTATTTGAATATATGTGAAGGCCGGTTGCAGGGGCTGTGTTGTCTTTCATTACAAAAGATTCTGCTAACATTTTCACTATTTGTGTGGTTTTTAACAAGTCTGAATTTGGAATTGCACAGGTGCCACTTCCATAATACGGAATAAAGTCATAGATGTAACTATTTGTACTGTCAGACAGAACGAATACCTTCAGTCCAAACTTTACAGGCTTCATTGGGTTATAAACCTGAAAGCTGACTGCTCTTTTGAACGATATTATGCTTTCATCTATGGATACAGTGTTGGAAACTAAAAATCCCTTTGGATTTACTTTCTTTGTATCTGGAGCATGGTTAAAGTAAGGTTCCAGAAAATGTTTAGGAGCTCGTCTTTGCTGAATATATCACGGAAGAAAGGGATTCTTCCTTCCCAAATAAGATTCTATTGATGGTAAGGGTATGAGACCCATGTTTATAATTGTGCCAAAAAAGGCTCTCACATCTATAGGGGTAATTTCCTTCCATTTTAGTATTCTTGTTTGCATAAATATGTCTCTGAGCAAATATGTGCGACAATATCGCCATTAAAAAATAAATCGAAATAATCAATTGGTTTTGTATCTTCATCAAAGTTTTGAGGTAGTACAGGTCCACTAGCTACTTTGTAAATAGGGATTGTATTATTAGGATTGGGCTCATTATCACTTACATTTTTCCATTCATGGCTAATTTGATCAGATGTAAACTGACTTACTAGTGTAACAGGAGTTAGTAAAGGCTGGTTAACCATAGTGAACTACTGATTAAGAGTGTGAACTACTGGGCTAGAAAATACAGTTGATTGTAATGTAACTGAACCTGGTAGACATGGCTCAGGAAATACTGGGATTAGTTGTGGGTTGACAGGTGTGGCTTGGTGAGATGGTCCAGGTCTTGAGAAGTCAACCAAATTTCTTTGTTGTGCGTAGGTGACTGTTATCTACTGGATATAAGGCATATTCTCTTCAACATCACTGTGGCCACTTTTGGGGATATTATGGACTATCAAACCTTCTTTGTCACTGTCCATCATACTTTCATTAAAAGTTGTCGAGAATGACGTATTCAATGTTCCCATAACAAAGTTTTCAAACTCAGGATCATTGGGCGTTTCCATAGTTTAAAATGCTAACACATACACTAAAGACTAAAAAGGTATTATTTGCACATAAAAAAACTAAGATAAAAAAATAAAAACTATATATATAATAAGAAATAAAATACAACAGATTTGAGCTTGTTAAATTTAGATAATCAATCACAAAACATGATCGACGCGCTTGAAGAATGATGGCATGAGACAATGGACATATCCTCTAGCCGCGTACGTGACTCCCACTAACGGAGCTTTCTGAGCGCGCCGGCCACTGTTAGGCCATGCCCCTCCACTGGCGTCAATCGTATTTGCTGTTCACATGAATACTATGTATCGGGAATATCCATTGAACATTTTCCTGCACTCTAGCGGACATTACCGACACTATAAAATTAGCTACTAGAGTCAGTACATAAAAATGGATATATCCATTAGCCGCGTGGGAAGGGTTAAAACTTAACAATTATAACATTGCCATTCTCAAAATCCTGTTTTTAACTTGGACTACTTGTATTTGCCCTTTTTTATATTTTTAACAGGATGAACTTCCAAATGGGCCAATTATTCCTATTTGTCGAATTATTTTCAGAAAATTTGGATCTCTAATGTTCTGTACAATTAACATAGTAAGTTTAAAAAAATTCCTCAGACACAATAGGCTGTACATCCATTGCAGGTTATTAATCAAGCAGAAAAGTAGTGGTTTGTTGTGCTTATTTCAATCCCAAAAAGTTAATAATTTAACTCCAAACTTAATTTCAGAATGAAGATGTGTTTTTTCATGAACTTAAGAGACATTGATGTTTCAGATGAGTAATTATTCCAATGTATGGATCATAGGAGACCAACCTGATTCAGGATATTGTGTGGAGACAGGCCTCATCTACACTCCTGCTGTCAGTCCTGCTTTTACAATTGACAGTAAGCTTTCAAGCATACATATCTTAGATCTACTTTAAAAACTGGATTTTTTGTGCTTATTAAAATAAGAGCTCGTTTCCGAGCTCAGGATTCAGCTATACTAGACTCCATACTTTATAAAATGGCTTGCCGAGTTAGAGTTTTAATCAAGTCTGGGACTTTAAGTCCATACTTAAAGTCCCACTGTCCATACTCCATATTTTCACTGTTGTCTTTAACTCAGGAGTTTTATAATTGGTTTGCTAAGTTGGAAATTTGTATATTCATTAGGAGAGATAAGACATCAGCAAACTTGCTGTGTAAGACAAGTCCACCAACACCACAGTAGTAGTACTCCTAAGGTAAGTTTGCTGGTGTCCTATCCTATCTCTTCTAATGAATATACTAATTCCTACTAATGCACTAAAAGTATGTCTTGCTGGACTCTCCCACCCACTAAATGTAGTATATCTTCATGGAGCTTACTCACCCACTAAACGTATATCCTAATGGACTCTATCTTTAATCCACTAAACAAATGGTGGTCCCTCTCAGCAACTAAATGTATGTCTTGATTTTTCCCAGTTTTTGTATTGGATGAAAAAATCTGTTCTATTGTGTTAATTAATACAACAAATTCTTAACATTATTTTCTACTCTTGTCTGTTTTGAATATTATGTTCAATTATTTATATATAATTAAATGTTGTGCTTAACTTGTAATTTGTTTCAGTACTTTGTATTGAAATAGTTCAGTTAATGAAATTTGGTTTGGTTTTTGGAGGTATGAAGTAAATTTTTCTTTGCAGATTACAATTGGACTTCTGGTATTTACTCAACATGGACTGAATCTGTTTGGCAAGAGCTGAGTCTGCGCATGTTCTTGAGGCCTCACTTTAGGCAGGAGCTCAGTACTCTGATACTCGGACTCATTGTGATGTTTATCTCTTTCACTTCAGTCTATTGGATTAGCCACAATGCTAGTCAACTCTTCAATCCATTGTAAGTAAAGATAGCTGTAATATGAAATGTATTCTTGTTATTTTGGATTAGACCTAACTGGAATGATGTGAATGTACAACTAAGAGAAATATATTGCTTCTTGAATGTAAAACACTACTTAATGTTGTTATTGACATTCACTGTTTCTGGAGCAACCACAGATAGATCATTGGATCATTGGAGTGGTATATTCCCTCCCACACCACTCCAATGATTTGTAACTCGTGTTAAGCTATTTGTCTCAGATTTAATGTTAAAGAGGGTAATATTATCTTTGTTTGATTTTATTTACCACTTCTTTCAGTAATTTTAATCCAAAGTAGCCTACTTCCTTAATCCTGCCTCCTTAACATTTTAAAATAAAATTATTTTGTATGCATTTAAATTTAAAAACAAATGATAATGATACAGTATGATGAATGGAATTTGGATTCTTATTACTTTTCAGGAAATAAGGACGACATGTTTGCTATCAATTACAGGGTACTAAGACTGGAATAGGGAATATAGGACATCAGCAAACTTAAGTCCACTAAAACACAGTAGAAATCCAATATAAGTAGAAACATTATAATAAGTCATAGCACAAGATCTAAATGTTGTGGCCCCTTCTTCAGATTTTAACAAAAGATTTTTGTCTTATGTTGTGACATGTATATATTTCTTGTGTTTGTTGATTAATCTTCTCTGGCAAGTTTGCTTTCGGTAACAGCCTTATCAGGGTGCTATTTATATTACTCAAGGGGTTTTGCCTATGCTGTTATGTGACATCCTCAATGGTATTGCTGGGATAACTTGCATAGTATTCCTAAGACGTATGTCTTTATTTATGTTGTGGTTAAAACAGCATACATAAACAACTTGCGAGTCTGGACTCTTAAAATCAAGAACAAGAACGCACAAACATTTACCTACAATATACACAATTAAACTGATTTATTTGGTAACAAAAATATCAGTAAGTTTGGAAATCGATATTGGATCTTTTTGGATCTTCTGTTGTTTCTTAATTTTGATTGTTAAAAGAACTCTGTGCTTTAATGTGTATTTATCCACCTAGAGATGTAATCTTTCTCACGTTTCTTCAACTCGTTTCTAATGTTTATGTTTCATTACTGTCTGTGAGCAGGGCTGTCAACAGCATACATATTGTGTAGGTTGTCTTGGTGGCAGTGAACATCGTGATGTGTTTGACTCAGAGGCGTTTAAGTTTTGTCAAAGTTAATTTTTTATTTTTCTAAAAACAAATCTAAATTTTATTCTGTTTTCTAGTATCTTATCAACTGGCTATCATTTATTTTCCATTGTCAATTTACTTTTATTTTTACTCAATTTCAGTTCTTTTAAAATGAAAGAAAACCAACTACTTATTTGATTACTATACAAACAAAATATTTCCAGGGAATCTTGTCAAATGGATAATCAAAATGATACCACTATTTTGCTGGAGAATGCACATAATACTGCTGTGTATGGTTGTGTGGTATGTATTTTAGCAAATTAGTTGAAACGCAGATTTGAGCAACTAGCATGAACATTGATTGCATTTTTTTACTGAGGAATCAAAAAATAAATGGTTCAAAGAAACTCTAAAATTAAATCTGGTGCTGGTTTTCAAAGACTTCTTGGTATAATATACTGAATTTGAACAAATATTTCATATGCTTTGGTTCCCTTGTATTTATTACACTAACTTTATATATATAGCATAACTAATTTATTTATTTATTTGTTGATCATCGAGATAAGGGAGAATTGGGAATTTGGATAAGCAATAAACTGTGTTTCTCATTTTGCGAAGTAACAAACAAGTGAAAACTATCAGTTGAACCACTTAAAAATTAATGACCATAATCAGAATCACACTGTGCAGTTTTTATATTTTTATTTACTATGTGTAATCTATGAAAGCTTTGTTTAGTGACTCTCACTGACTGACAGATCTAAATTTTAACTAGCACTCCAACCTCTTATCATACTTATACTTGAATTAGAGTTCTCAAATTGAAACTACCAGAAAAATTCACAAACATTGACTTTTTTACTTATAAACTTAAAATTGACTGTGCATGGCTTATGGCTTGTATTTATAACTTAATCCTTCAAATTTGAGAACATTTTTTCGGTAAGGAATTAAATTTTCTATAACTTGATTTATAACTTTTTCTCTATCTCAAACTTTATTTCTATAAAAGAGGCTTACTTTTTGTATATGGGATTGGAAATTTTACCATTCCAACAATGTTCCTATAGACTAATCAAATGTACAGGATGGTTGAATAAAAATACATTTTTATATTAAAATATATAGTTTCACAAAAGAAAATAAATTCACAAATTATTTGAGTGCAGAATGTTACTATTTTACAAAATGCTATAAGCACATAAAATTGCATTTACTTAGGCCAATTATTTGTATGAAATATGAAAGCAATGTGTAACACATTTTTATATGAAGATATATAAGTATAAAATGAGAATGTAGTCTAATGCTGTTCGAAAAGAAAGTTATAGCTTTACTTTTTTTGTTTGCTATGGAATTGTTGGTTTGGGTCCTTCATGATAAAATGATCCTCTTTTATAAATTTGTCTTACAAAAATCACTTATATTATTGCTATAAACACAGAAAGTGGATATAAAAATACTTAAGAAAGTGTTTACAATCTATACCTGTCATTATTATAGTAATTTACGTTTGATAGATTTTCACTTAATGTCAAAGTATTTTTCATAAACACCATCAAGTACATTTGCTCAGCTCCAGATTTATCTGGAAATAATTTATTGGTCTAAATGATAAACATTCACTAATCAAGCTATGTTGTAATGTAGCTTTAAGCACGATTAGAATACATGGAAATAAAATACAGCACAGACAACAATCAAACAGCTGTCTTCTACATCTGATTAGAACACACACTTCAACCTTAATAGTTAGAAAAATAACATGCAAGCCGGAAAATTTATCGCACTGCAAGTATAAGTATTGCAGCTGACGACAGTTTAATTAACAATGCTATCTAAAAATAGCGCCCTTTAGCATACAGAACAACTCTGAAAGTGGGTCACGTGTTGCTTGCATGGAGCTGTTTCATATACCTTGACCAATAGGTAAAAAGATCTCAAGAGGCTCCAGAGTGGTAAAAGTAACCCCACTCCCAGCGGATAACCTCTGTCTACGATTATTACTTTTTTAGCTCTGAGAAGGCTGATCTGGTTTTCATCACTCCGCAACAAAATAAGATCAATCTGCAAATATACCCCTTCTGCTAGTTGCTTCAATCTGGAAGTGATAGGAGGTGTTGTCAAAAGTACCCTTTCTGTCCAAGAACCTAGTGCGCTCTTTCATCTCTGAGAAATCTTCGATCGTGCAAATCAAATGGTTAACAGCTCCACACGATTTCCCTGACTGTTAAGCATGTTGTTGTGGTGAAGTGGTTCCTTAAGAAGAAACACCTTCCTTATGTTCCACAATTTATCTAGTCTTCATAGAAAATAAGGGAGACTATGAGACTGAATGCTCTGAAGAATTTAAAAGTAGTATTCACCGCGTTTTGGTGTGAATACTACTTTGTTAACTGTCCTGGACTGTGGGATTGGGATATAGCCATAGGCTATACTTGCTATTCATAAAGAGATAATGGACCGTTTTGGAGGAGAGCAGGGAAAATATATCATCCTGGGTGATTTAAATGAATTAAATTTATCGATTGCCAATTTAATGACGAATTTGTTGACAATATGTCAGACTAACCAATGATCTGTAGATGTCCTTACCCAGGAACTTTGATAGTAACTATGGCTGCTGATTGTATTAGCGAAATAAAGTCTGGGCAGTGACAACTAAAATATAGTGTTTTCTCAGCTGTATTGGTGTACTCTTCACATGCTTCAAGATATTTTCTACTGCCTACTTGATACCCAGCAGGAATTAATATTCGCATAGAATGTTCGTGTTGCACGCTTGGCTGATTTTAAAGATTTATGGTAGTCTGTTTTAAACCAGAAGGTACTCCGCAAAGAAGCCAGTCTTTTTATACTTGTTGAAGAACTGCCGAATGTGTCTATTCTTAGTTGCCAATTGTTGGGCCATCATCCAACTTGCCTCTGTCCTAAGGACCAAATCGATAATTCTTTGGTAACAATCAAATTTGTTGAGTTTGTTGAACATTGTGTTGTTGTAGTTGTAGATACATATCTACTAATCAAGGTTAGATTAAAGGGCACTAGGCCAGAAATTAGTATATTGGAGAGATAGGACATCAGCAAACTTACTTTAGAAGACAAGTTCACTAACACCAGAGTAGTAGTAACATAACAAAAGAAACATATAATCACACAAATTTTCAGTGCCACTAACACTTTCTTCATGTGAGGAGAGAGGGGGGAGGAAGGGAGGGGGGAGGGAGCGGGAGCGAGAGAGAGACATGGCTTCCACTATTGCTGGGTGGCTGTGGTGCGGGTTGTACGTCCATAAAGCAACACTCAGGTATCGATGCGCTTTCTTTCAGTTGGTATATGTATGAAGTTTGCTGATGGGTAAGAGGTTAGGGGAAGTGGTTTATCTTATGTTCAGATTAGGTGGGTCACAGGATTTTGTTAGCACACCAATGGATAAATAGTTTTTTAATTAGCATAATACGTGTTGGTACATATACAGTACAAGTAAACGTCACACAACACAAATTTATTACAATATAAGCACAAAATGCACAAATATATTACAATACAAGTATAAAATGCACAAATATTATGGTGATCGATTTCGGTGAACCACGCTCACCTTCTTAGACCAGAGGGATTCACAAAAGAATGGAAAATGGATTCCATTCTTTTGTGAATCCCTCTGGTCTGAGGAAGGTGAGCGTGGTTCACCGAAATCGATCACCATAATATTTGTGCATTTTGTACTTGTATTGTAATATATTTGTGCATTTTGTGCTTATATTGTAATAAATTTGTGTTGTGTGACCAATAGATAACAAAATCCCATGACACACCTAATCTGAACATAAGATAGGCCATTTCCCCTAACCCCTTCCCCATCAGCAAACTTCATATATATATACCAACTGAAAAGAACTGCATCAATACCTGAGTGTTGCTCTATGGTTTTATCATTTTATTTATCTGAAATATTATGAGCTATTGGTATTTATTTATTTTAAATGCTAAAAAGTACATAAGACTTCACATTACATAAATATAATAAAGCATCCGCTGTATTTGTATATTAAACAAATTATAGTTATTCTGATATAAACATACCATAAATACTAAGGTACACTGTTATGATGTCAGTTCTTCAGTTTAATTCTGCAAGATTTATTTGATGCAAAAATTTGAATGATGTCACCGTAATTGATCATAGCAGCTCTCTTATGTTCGATTGATATAGTACTAAGGTTAGTTAGCCTCTCCTGCCTCATTGTACTTCTTAGGTAGTTTTTTATGAGTTTTAATTTTCTAAAACTTCTTTCTCCAGAGGCAGGAATTATTAGGTACATTGTCAGTGCTGTGGTTATGTTTGGATTAGCTTCTTGAAGTTTATGTTTATAAATAAGAGCCAACATTGAAAGGGGTATAGCATCCTTAAAATCTTGTTCTACTGCAAATGCATGATACTTAAAACTTTCAACTTCAAACATAAATTCTTCTTTATGGTAAATGTTTGCCAACGCTTCTGCCTTACACTTTAAATCTTTTACTTTCATTTTGTGAATTTGAATACCACTTAAAAATCCAAAAATTTCATTTATTTTCTCCAAAGCCACAAACCTTATATTTAATTCCATCGTTATCCTTTCAATGATTTCCAAGAGAGACATTCTAAACAAGTCTTCAGCATGCGAGTCAGAGACTTCATCTTCACTCATCTCACTAGGCATTTTTTCTTCTTTCTTTTTCTTTTTCCTGAAAACTCCATAATTACACCGTTGTTTTCAGCTATGAATTTGGCTTCAGTAATAGCTTTCAGATGAAGAATAGTCTCTGGAAGATTTCATAGAGTTCAGAAGGCCCTCAATGCTTTGGCAGCCTTGTCTATGGTGAGGTCTTCTTTTTTTTAGTATATGATTGACATGATTTTCTTCTTCAAAATAGCATACCAAAAACAAGACAAAACAATGAACTCAAGATTTTAAAAACTTTTTAAGAGAGCAGTAGCCTTACTTTTTGTTTCTGGAGTCGACAGGTGATGTAATGTTAATTCATCTAAGGCTTGTGTGATTTTGTCATAATGTTTGTAAACGACCTCGACTGCCTCAAACCTTGCAGATCATCTTGTCTTGCTCATAGCCTTCAAAGTAAGTGGGTACATATTTATTCAGAATTTCCCATCTTGAAGTTGAAGAAACAAAGAAGGCATAAACACTGTGAATTGTGCCAAAATACTTTCTGGCATCAGTATTAGCATCTGCTGCATAAGATCCTGCTAAATTCAACGTGTGTGCAGCACATGGTACAAAATATGCTAAATTCTTCTTATGAAGTAGTCTGGACTGCACTCCTTTATATTTTTCTGCCATATTTGCACCATTGTCATAAGATTGGCCTCAATAGTTTTGGATGTCTAAACCATCTTTTTCAATTTTCTGCAGAATGTCCTGGCCGAGACCTTCACCTGTTTTATCGCTCACGACAAAAAAATCTACAAAACTTTCTATTACTTCTGGAGAGTTTGCTTTTACATAGCGAACTATTTGAGTCATTTGCTCTTTGTTGCTTATGTCTGGAGCGCAGTCAAACATAAAAAAAAATATTTGGCTTCCAAAATTTCATGATTGATTGTTTGTCAGATTTTGTTAGCAATTATTTCCAGGAACTCGTCTTGAATTTTGTGAGAATTATAAGTAACTTGACCTTTCATATGCCAGACAATAGAATTAAAAACTGACCACTGTCTGGGTCACTAAAATCACAAACCTCTTTAGTACCCCTAAACGGATTCCTTTGTTTAGCCAGGAAGAGTATTGCATCAACAATGCAGTGTAGTACTGCCCTCCAGTGTGATTCTTCTTGCATAATATGATCCTGAAGCTCTTTATCAATGCCACCGAATCCAAGAGATGAATGTAAAGATTTCCAAAAACAGAAACATCTTATGTTGAATTTTCATGTTCAGGTAATCTGTCACTAAACTTTTTCCGTTTTACAAGATCCTTCTCTTTGGCTAAAGCAGATATTTTTTTATTGAGGCTCTGGCATAAGATAAGAAAATAGCCTGTGTGGTACATAGTATAACGCATTTTTACTTTCACTGTAACCCAGCTAAAACCTTTTAATTTTTGTTCAATTTTTAAGACTTTTAAAAACCAATCCTTTGTCAGACTACGCGACCTTCTCTGTTGCTTTTAGTGATATCAGGATCATGTGGATGTTCTAGTCTCATTTTTGTGTTGTAATATCTCTCAGAGTCAGAAAAAGTCTTTGGCCAAGAACCAGGATCATAAAGATTAAAAGATAACTCACAGGTGTTGGTCACACATTCTTGTTCCAGATTAATCGATGTTCCTGGATGAACATCTTCACCCTCGCCCATGTTGTATGCAACACCAACAGATGCGTCCATTTTCTCGTACTGTGTCCCTGTGTATTGTTGGCTGACTTCAGTGTTGCCTGAAAGCAAAATTAATTCAGATTGTTAGAAAAAAGTTTTTATAAAATATTGTGCAAGTACAAGAATTTTTATCATAACAGTATTTAAAAGTAAGATTCATGAGAGTAAAAACAATTTCTATAGGATTACATTTTTAGTACATTGAGTATTTTTAGAATGAAAGCTTACAAAATGCTAAAAGTGGCAATTACATTTTGGGAGTATAGGCTTAATATACAACGGGAATGGATTGAGGGTCAAAAGTTGATATGACAAATTTAGATCTTGCATTTTTCATCATCACATCATGAAGCTATTTTTGGAGAAAATTGGAAATTAATTGAAAATTTTTAGGTGGAACTATAATTATATTTAATTGTGAATAAAGCGTGAAGACCAATTGTACGCTAAAAAGTTATAGGCCCGAGATATTTAAGGTTGTGTAACTTTTTTTAATATTGTTTGCTTAATAAATGTGACTCAATAAGGCAATTAGCCTATATAAGCCACCTGCCATCACTGAGTTTGTTATCACTAAAACATTGCAGTCAACTTAAATTTAATTGAATTTTAATTTTACTTTTACCTACTGAAAGTCTCGGATCCGAGTGAACTGTGACGTAGAAGTTAATGCTTCATCCTTGAATATAAGACTTGTAGAGACTACATCTGTCGACTCCTTGATTGACTTTTCATCCCAGATGTTTTCAGCAATGCCTGGGGAAAATCATAAACGGAATAATATTTTTATTATTTATAGTAATATTGTTTATTAAAAAAACAAAGTGCTTATTTTTTGGAATGGTAATATTTCATGTTAAGTAATGTATTTTAACAGTTTTAATATTTAACAGTAACACTACAAGTGGCAGTGCTGGGTACCTGTGTCAATTGTACCCACTCACTAATGCAGAGTGTCAATCCAGTCATAGGCTAGTGTCGGCGTTGCCACTTGTAGAGTTAAACTAAAAGTGTCTCTATAACTCAGTTTAACTCTCATCTGATTTGCAGCTGGCGTGATCATCACTGATCTTCATGAAAAACTTCTCCAATTTAGGAGTCTGAGACAGCGCCTTGTTTTCTTTCTTTGTTTTTTTTTTTTTTTGTTTTGCAAGTTTTCTATAACTTGCTGCACTTAGTCACTTTTGTCCATCCATTGTTGTTTGTTAAATATAAAAACTTAACAGGAATCAAAATATTTTCTAAAAGTTTTAAAGGAAATCATTCATAAAACAGATTAACAGTTGTAGGTTAACACGGCAAGCAAGGAAAATATTCATGTATGAAAACTGTGAATTCAATCGTCATCACACAATGACAACACAGTACAGTTCCTTCAGTCATCTAGAAAGGGAGAGAGGATCGGTGATGGGGGGAGTGGTGGTCTACGTATGCGTCACTACCACTATGTCTATAATTAGCAGTCGCTGTTTCCTGTCTCGTTCTTCGTTCAAGCGCATTTGCACTATACACAGTCAGTTCATCAGTTGTGTGCGGGAGCATGATGTCGGCGGATGAAGAGGGGCGTATTTTTTACAAACACTGGATGACTCACGCTTTGTAAACTACTGGTGGAAAGGTAGAATGAATGTGCGGTTAATTTCACCCGATATCGGCTGCTAGCTGGAGCTAGTAAGTTAATATTATACTAATGTAAACGTGTAAAACGTAAACTGTACCTTGTATATTGTAATTTATAAATACACAAACTTATTTTATTGGTATTATATAACGCATAGTTCTACAGTTGACTACCCCAACACTACAAAATTCAAATACCTACTTTTACGTTTTAATTATTTTTATTTATACCCTGCTGCTCGGGGCACGTACCTCCCTTAGTTCCAGGCCTGCGAATATGTGACAAATTAGGTTCTGAGAATATAACTTACTTTTTTGTGATATCAAACAGAACTGAGGAATATCATTATTTATCTTTGACTATACCTGGATTGTTTTTGAGATTCAGTGTTGATTCTTACCATTATGGATGATTTGCATATTAGTTAGTATTCACCTATACGATGAATCTATTTAATGAAAGCCTGCGTAGAGGTACTGTCTTCGGGGACGGTCGCAGATTCTCGACAACGTTCGGTGACAGTGTTGCCACATCGGCTCGTTCGGAACGGAGTAGCTGGTAGGCGTAGTGTAGTAGCACGGCGAATATAAACATGGGAGAATGAGTTACGGCAACACTGTATCTGTTGAAGAGTGAACTGCCCGATTGTTATTGGCTAAAGGCGGTGGCGCGCCTTCGTCCCCTCCTCCCCATCGCTCCGAGTTTCTTCTCGGCAATCCGCTTCTGGTTTTAATTCTACTTTAATTGGTGCACTAAATACTGTATAGTTTTAATTTTATGTAAAAGTTTGTTCATAAATCAAGGAAAGATATTAGACAAGAACGTTTCAATTGACATAATAACATCTCTAATTAAAATTGTTTTTTCTTGTATTTTGTTTAACACTATTGTGTATGGTTTTATATTTATTTATATATTGCATCCTTCAGTTTAAACTAATCATCTTCACTTTTTATTTTTCACCTTCTTATTTTCCTCATATTACTCCTGTATGCTTTTTATTTGACACATTTGGCCTCCTTTGACATGAACTAATAATTAAGAAAATGGTCCACATTCCTAACACTTTTCAACATTTACGCTTCTTTTCTGTTAGCAAACGGCTTTTCTGTATAACAGATGGCTATTATCAATCTGAGAACATAAATTTAGTAATTTAGTCAGTAGGGGGATCATGAGTTTGAAATAAATGACTTATTGATCTTTTTATTCTTCCTCGATTTTCTCAAATCCAGGCAAATATTTAATTACCGCTCAAAACATACTTTATTTGGGATAATTTTCATCAAATTTCTACCTCTACAATTCTCCTGATTGCTAGTACTTTTGATGTGGTTAATTCATCAACATTGGATTGTTTGATTGCAGGCCTTGTGATCGCTGCTAGGAACACGATGCAAATCTCATTTCTCTATCTACTCTGGAGCCTCGAGGTGTTCCCTTGTGAATCTTTTGAGATGTTGAGATTTGCGCTCTCGAATGTTGGACACTACATGTCGTGTATACGGGACATTAGATTCACGTTCTCGCCCTGGACTGTGATATCTCTGTGCTTACTTTTATCTGTTGGATAGTCTTACGTTCCTCAATGGACACAAAATTTAGGTTATAACTGTAGTTTCTTTTAATTTATAAATATGTAAAGTCATTGCATTATCATAATTCATATGAAATCTATTCACTTACTAATACATCCTCTCTATAAGTTTTACCGTTGATTTTATAAACACACTGATAGATTTCTCATCCAATGCTTAATTTTTTGTTGCTTATTATCATCTGTTTAGGGGTCAGTTGTGGAGCGCTAGTGTAGTTCCATGTAAATCTAATGCAGTGTAAACAGTAGTAGTGGCAGACCTCACTAACTAATCAAATTACTGGCACAACTATTCCTAGTAGATGAGTTTTTTATGTGTCAAGGGTTTTACTCATTAATTACACCATCTTGTTGATTTTAAATTTATATTTCAGCAAACCTTTAACCTTTAGGTGGGCTTTTTAGATAGACTCCTGCTAAAGGTGGTAAGATTCATTTTGCTTGTAAATTATCGAATTTAGATTGAACGTGAATTGTCTCGCTAAAATGTGCATAATAATTGAAAAGTATAAAGAACCAACTTTATTGTCATTATTGTTTTCTTTATCATGTATCAAGGAGGCATATTGGCCACCTGTCTATTTAGTTAGCAGGGTAAAATACTAATAATAATAATAAAATACTACAAAATTTTAAGAAATTGTTCTTTAGTGAATAAAATATTAATATACATATGGCTGTTTAAAACTTAGCACAGCCGAGTTTTACCATTATGTTATTACATAAGTATCATTTAAATTATTTTCATAAGAGTAAAATATATACTATTATTATTTTAATAAATATTATTTGTATTCAATGTTCTAATGGGTGTTTTTTATGTTTTATTAACAATGGTACTGCAAATAAATAACAAATTGAATAACAAGCCTTATAAATTATGAAAAAGTATGAAAATGTGGCAAAATAGGTCCAAAGATAGTATAAGTGATCAAAATAGTTTTTAATTTGTTCAAATATTCATTACAAACAATTTCAACAAGAAGAAGCATTGTAATTAATTTTTAATGATAATTTTAAATGTTAAACTACATTGAGTACTATAATTTTTGTTAAACGTTATTTAAGTTTGTTGTTTGATTATATATTCCTAAACTATTATATAGGGCCTGCTCAAGCAGAGGATGAAATATTTATAAAAATCAGAACCTTAACACTAAGAACATGCTTTGATCATTTTTAAAGATATCTTATATAGTCTAAAACTGAAATGCTAAAACATGATAGGTTTTAAATAATTTCTTAAAATCGACTTACTAATTATCAGTACTATACCAACATTTCCTAAATAATTTAATATATTTACTATGTAAATATTAAGGATTAAAATTTGTATTGTGACTCATAAGACTGTGAATTACTCAGTCCCTCTATTTTATTAAAGGAAGCTGTTTAAAATACACAAGTTTCCCCATGTCTATCAGGGGGATGTAAATGTGAAAGATTCTCTTTCATCGGATCCAACACTTTACAGCATATTTTGGATTTTCCAAATCATCAAAGGGATACAGTTAGGTCTAGATTCAAAAATTAGGACTAGAATAAGAAATTAAGTATTTGAAGTAGAGCAGGAAAGATCCATTATTGGATAGAATTGAGAGGGATTGACCGAGGTAGTTCGAAAGTGTGACTAAGGAGAGGGAATTGGTACCAAGAGTTAGAAATAGAGGGAAGGAGGCAGAGAGGAAGACTGGGACATGAATGGTAAAGGGAGCAAAGGAAAGTATTGAAAGATGACTGACAGTGATGCCTCAATAACAAACAAACAAACTAGCTATTGGAAACTGCTATTGGTATCCATGTATGTAAATATGATTTACTCTCTAAATAAACGTCAATTTAATTACATTTTTTTAGTTTCACTTTTATATTTTATTTTGTTGTATTATCCGCCGTTTTTTCCCTGCTGTAGTCCTATTAGACAGGCCTGCAGATAATTGGGAGTTGACTATAAAATATTTCATGAGAAACTGGTATTCATAAGAACCCAATGATTAATCATTGCTAAGGGTGTCATGTTTCAATAATTCATGAAAAGATTTTTTGCCGACACAATGTGAATGTACTGAACTGAGTGTAATATCCAACAATGACTTAAATAAAACTAATAGATGTCATTGTTCATAGATTTATAGACCAGGCCATTAAGAAAAACTTTTCCTGTCACAAAAAAGGATTTTAAGAGTCAAACACATGTGATTGTGATTCAGAATAGTGTAAAACTTAGTTATACTGGAGATGGGTTCAGGATGCTAATACTAAAAAGTAAACCTAAACTGAAACCGTGTGCAACCAATGCAGGATCAATATATTTGGCTTCTGTTTTAGAGTTCACCACATAAAACTAGTCTGATAGCAGATGGTGCAGAATTGCTATCACAAAACTGGCTTATTTTCTATTTGATAAGGCTATTACTTTACCTGTTATTCCCCTTGATATTTTAAATTGAAATAAATAAAATTAACATTATAGGTAGTTTATTATTATTATTTTTTTTTTTTTTACAAAAATACTTGTAATCAAATATAGGCATAGTTATAATTTAACGTGTTTGCTTCAGTAATTTCACGGAAGGGTCACCCCAAATGCGGAAATTTTGTTTTGGTAATTTGGAGTTGAAGTAGTGTACTTATTAATAGATTGTAGTTTATCTTACATTATATTGATAATTACATGTATGTATATAGTGGACGCACTTGTGCGCCTTCTGCATATTACGTCAATTTGCCGTGTTATATGCGGCGAGCGCACATATGCGCTATACGTAGAACGGGTAGTTTATCATTATTATACTGGGTAATACTCACTAAATATTGTTTTATAATCATTTTTAACAACTTAAACATTTATGATTATTCATAATTACCGTACATATAAATTACTTAATTTCCAGAGAAAGAAGACAAGTCTAACTCATTTCATTAGCATAAAATAGTATTTTAAAAGTAAAATCAAATTACATGAACACATTCTGAATAACAGAAAATGATTTTTACTTTACAAATAAGAGTAAACTGAAAATTATTACATAATGTTACAAATAATATTAAATTTCAATTTAACATTAAATTTTTGATTGTCTAGTTATTAAATTAAATTTTTGATGGATAACTTTGATTATCCATAATGTACCTAACTGTTGGAGTGACTCACAATCAAAAGTACCCACTAACACCATGTGAGTTTACTGAATAAGACTACATAACCTCAAAATCGAGCTAGCTACCACTGAGCGTCAGACTCTCAATAAACAGATGTTTGCTCAAAGCCCACAAGCGTGTCTGCTACAAACTGTGCGATGGACATCAGGCGTACTTAACATCTGCAGTAAACATGCTAAATAAATTTACAAAAAAAAAAAAAACAGGAAAAATCAATCTATGATTTAGTTTGTCAGTGAATAATTTTAATTTATTCCCTTGTTGAAAGTGAAACAATTTAATGAACAATTAATTAAACTACTTGCATTATAATGCATGTAGCTTAAATTAAATTAATAAAAGAAACTTCCTAAAAATAAGCTACAAAATTCAAAAGTGACATCAATCACCAATCACGAAATTTACGAAAAATACTACTTATAAAAAATAAAAAAGATTGAAGAAAATTAACCCTTGCAACGCAGGAAACGGATATATCTCCAGCTTTTATTAGGGTTGAAACGCGGTAAACGAATATATCCTCCAAACCCCATTTTATAATATTTAATAAAATTGTAGTGGCAATGGGATCCACTAGAATTAATGAGAATGTTGAATAGTCTTTCTAAACAACAGTTTGTGTGATCTGAAAATGATTGGTCAGTAAAGTGGCTTTGTCAGCTAAAGCACGCCCGACTGCCAGTTTGCGGTTACCCATTACACGTGATATAGATATATTCTTGGCAGGTTATTTTAGTTTGTGACAGAGTTTTGCATGTTTTATTTCATTTATTTGCTTTATATTTTGTCATTTTTATCTTATTTAATTTTTGTTTCTATTTGATCTTAACTGTAAACTGAGTTTGAACAAACACAAATTATAAACATATATTCTTAGTATTTGTAAGTTTAAAAGATTGTAAAAAATAAATTTTTGGATTATTTTTTAATACTTTGGTATTTTTTTACATCTTATTGCATATTCTAGCTAAAACACAAATCTGCGTTAAGAAAATTACATTTTTAAATAGTTACGCTTTTTCGGTAAAATAAGAACAATTTATTCTTCATTGCAAGGGTTAAGTTCTGCAATACAGTGCACTAGGCAATGTATTTTTCCCAGGACCCTTACTCCCTTTTCCCATGTAAGGAAAAGGGAGTAAGGGTTCTTTATGCAGACTACTGAATTGGATTATTTTTATTTGGTGAATTCTAGTCATATCAGTTACTGTAGTCACACATTTATATTCAATTAATTTTTGTGTGAAAGTCATTCAAAACCATTCATTTTTATTGGCCGGTACATAGATTAAAATATATTCATAGCATCAAGATTAATATGTGTTTGCATTAATTATAGTCAATCATTGGTCTAAAGTTATTCAAGAAAGAAATTCTTTCTCTGTAGAGAAAGGCCTACTCTCCAACCACTGGTTAAGTCTCTTCTTAAACGTTGATTGTGGTACTCTCTTCAGATGTTCTGGAAGGTTAATGTAATGTAATAAACAAAATGTTCCATGTTGTTTGGCTTTTTGGAAGAACGGCTTAAGTGGTGGGTGGACAAGACAGAGTTTGGTGCGGTGCAGTATCATACTGACGTAAAATCTGAAATTGAGGATGATCTATCGTTCTTGTATACATTATAACTTCACTAATGTTCAAAGCAACCACTGTGAAATTTTAAGTTCCTTAAAGGCTGGTCTACAGCTCTCTTGAAAGCATCAAGGCCGGTCAAACATCTAATTTTTTTTTTTTTGTAGAAGGCATTGTATTGTAAATAATGTTAATCTTTTTTTACATTAGTCCTCTGATATCATAGCCTAACATGTCACCAGTCTCAGAATAATGAAAACCTTATCTATGGGGGAAATAATTTGCTTATTGTGATAGATTACAATAAGGCATTTCTGTAAACTGCTGTTCTTAAATGTCTAACTGCTGAGTTGAAAATCAGTATTAAACCAGCAATATTAGCCTTTATAAATAATATTGCTTTACGTTAATTTTGAATCAGTAGTTGTAATTTGCATATGACATTGGCAGTGTTTTTTTAAACACTTCCTTGAAAAATGTCTAGAGTAATGAAGAACCACATTACCAAAAACTGAATTACTACAAACTTAAATGAATTTTGTGTGTAAAATGTTTGAGTTTAATGATTTTAGCAATTGAATTGTATCTTAATTTTGTAATAAATAATAATTTTATATTAAAAGGTTTCTTTGATTTCATACCACAGTTGTTTATTATCACTATATTAGCATTGCAATATTTGAATAAGATTTATAAAACAAAATGAAACTGTTGACAATGTGTGCGAAACAAAAGAGTGATACAAATTTCTTGTAATACTATGCTCTTAAAAAGTTGTCAACAATGGTCCAAACCCATTAAGCTAAATTTTATGCAACCCTCTGCACTGAAGTCAGGCAGGGCCACCGAGAGGGATTAGGGGACCTGGGATACATGCTTGTTTGGGGACCCCAATCCCAAAATGTTCATTAACTAAAATTAAAATATTTTTTAAACAGGTGTTTAGTAATAATTTTGGTAGTTCACATTAATTAACATTACGGGAATTAAAATAGTTGTACAAATAGACAATAAATACGTTTCTTGGTATTATTAAATAAGTAAAAGTAATAATATTTCTAAAATGATTTCTCTCCACTACCGTTTTAAATGCAATAAACTTAAATAATTGAAAGCTTACATGCAATACATATGCTTCCAATAATTACTAATTTTCTTTTCAGTCTTTCTGCCAAAGACAGCTATCATGACATAAAAAGTAGGCCCCTACCCTATGTATACAAAATGTTACTGGGGCATTTGGACCAGTAACAATGTCGTGCTCCTTAATTAAAATCATCCATTGGTTCAGTTGATCTCAAATCATCATTTTGTTTTTTATTAGATCCATTTTGGTAAAGCCTAACTTTGCTGATGCCACTGAAAGAGGTAATACAAGTCACTGTAAGGAATGTCAGTGCAGAAATTATGTGTACCCGAGTTTGAAGGTTGTTAACTAAGAAGCCTATTAAAAATCAATTTCCAAAATGTTTAATATTTATGAAATTGTTTAATATTGAATTATAACATATACATTTTATATTTTACTATAAATTTTAACAATTTTCATCCTTGTTAGAACAGAAAAAAGTACAGGAAATTTAACTAGTTTTCACTGTTTATCAACTTGATACAAAACCCTGGATCGCTTTATTATTTTAATACGTGGTTCCTATAAGTTTATCAATTTCAGAATGTTCACTTTTCAAGAAATGAAAATTTTCATCAATTTTCAAAAACGTTTTCTTGGCTTTTAGAAGTCGTAAAATCAACTACTTGGTCATGTTGTAATCCTTATAAAACGTATGGTTACGAATCACAATACACTGCTTTTATGTACTTATGTAAATGAAGTGATTTTAAATTTAATTAAATCAATTATGACGTATGCTAACACCACCGTATGTGTTTAGATTGGATAGGTGTGTTATTGTTCCAAGTGAAGTCTACGTTTTAGAAATGTTGCTTTAGTTACTCCTTGTTTATGCCACTGTCAACATCAACAACTGCTCGTAGAATTGCCTATCATACATCTTATCGAATAAATTTATGTAATGTTTCGTCAATATAATATACTTTATTAAAAAAACTTCACTCGCCAGTTGACATGGGCCTACAGGCCTGTGCGTCAACTTTATTCAACGAGTGAAGTACCGACTGCTGGCTTAGTAGGGATTCGAACCTTGGTCCTTGCCCTCTGAAGCCTAGCCACTGAGTCATCACGCCAGCATTATTCTAACCTTTCAAAGTGTTCAGGAGATTTTTCTTTTTAATGTAATTTGCAAAGTGGCTTGAGTCTCATTACTTTTTACTTTGAGATACACATTTCCCCAATTGCTTTTTACACCTTCATTGCCAAATTGGAGTGGTGACTATTTTTAGTCATTAAAAGACAACATATGGCTATCTTTTCCCCACTCCATACCATCTAGTCTTGGTTAGTGGTTTCTTCATGAACCAGATATATAAAAAATACTGGCATTGGAAAAGCCTGTCAGTGCTGTCTCTCGGTAAATTATCCATTTTACAAGGAGGTCCTTTTAACATTGAAAGATCTATAGATTTAATGTCTAAATGTTCCCAAAGACCAGGACTGTTATTGTCAACATTTGGAGAACCAGTTTCCTTCAGAATAACCATGAACGGGCTTATAAATATCAACAGCATCAGAAGAGATGACATCGGTTAATGATGCAATCTTCGTTAGCAACGAATGCAGTCATAATTTAAGTAAGAAAATTCCTTCATATAAAAATCAATTTTATTAAAAACTAATTATGTCCTTAGTTGTACTTAATCCTTATCAATTGTAAGATTGTAACGGCAAAGAATCGGAAGATTTTATATAATGTTTATAATATATAAATATTACACATTATACAGAAAACTTGATGACTATCTAAAGCAACATAAACACTATAAAATAAGATGATATTCACCTGAATCTAACTTCCTACCAAACACACAACATCCAACATATGAACAAAGTGCTTTGAGACTAACGAATGGGTCAGCAGATAGGGTAGGTTTGCCACTGTCCTTGCAGACATGATGGTCTGGCATGGACTTAAGGTGTAGTGTGCGTATGTATGGAACCGTCAGCCCGAACTACAGCATAAAAGAGAACGTTACGGGAGTTTAATTCCCTAATTGAGATAAGACTTTTTTTAATATCTGTTTAAACAGCTTTTATAAAGCACTGAAGCAATATTTTACCAAATAAATAAAAGTGCTCCCATTTAAAGAACGCATTAATAATTTTTATGTTAAATATGAAATTCATGGGGCCTCATATATTTTTTTAGGTTTGTGGGGCCCAAGGAGATCGGGGGCCTTGGGTATTTTGCCCCAGTGGCCCTCCTCAGTGGGTGATGACCAACTACTACTACTAGAGCATGCTGTTACTTTTTAAATATCCAATTTTTGTGTCTTTTTACAAGTATCCCACTATTGTTCTTTCTTGCTTGTACTCGTACTACCAATGTTTCTGAAGTAACAGGAACTAAGTTTGTGTTCAGTAGTACTGTACCTTCTACGTAAGTTTACTGATGGCTTATTTATAATTTTTAACCTGGCCTAGTTTAAGGAAGGAGCATACTATGATCTTTTTTTCTTTTCTTTTCAAGGTTTATCAAGACAAAAGTTATGAAGAAAAATTTAAAAGTGTAAAATTTATGTCATGAAAAAATAATTCTGACCTGCTATCACTTCTGTCAAGATTTCTCCCAGCTAATATCTTTTTGTAATAAAAAGCTAATATTTTTAAAAGTATCTCTATACAGTTGTAGTTTTTATTTTAGGAATTGTTAACAATATTCCAATTAATTAAACTGTAGTATAAAGAACTGTTACAGTATTAAAATAAGCAAAGATTAAACAACACATGTTGTGCATCATTGGAAAGCAAAGAGATAGAACATTGAAGATTAAGGTAAAAGTATATTTTTGAAGATTACATACATATTTACTTGGACAAATAAATTATTTTAAGGAAGTACCTGAGTGAATAACAATGCTAAATGTAGTAACAAATCAAAATATTGTATTCAATATTTTCTTAGTGAAAATGATCTCCAAAAAGATGAAAATAAGGATCTTCCAAACAAACATAGGCCATTACTGCTACGACAACGAAAAATTAATTTTACACCGAGAGTAAATACTTCATGATCAAATTCTTAGTTAGATTGTTGTACTTTTGTGAAGAGTGTTGTACTAATTGCAGATGTACAACGATCCTTTGGGTGAAATTAGAAATAAGAGAATGAAAAAGGTTGTTAATGCAATCACTCTAATTATAAGTTTGAGTGTGTATTACTCAACGAGGTATAAAGAAATAACTAACAGAGCCGACCCTTTGTAGGTGTTAAGTTGATGAGGCAAAGAATCAGCTGAGTACCATAATAGGTACAAGTAGGCTTGTGTAAATATTACACACAATAAGTAAGTTATAACACCACAAAGTTACTTAACCCTTTGTACCTGTTATTCCAGTTTGTTAGAGCTGCTACCTTGGGGGAGCAGACCCTCAAGTCTTGAGAACCTTTTTGGACTTAGCTTGAGGTGACTGCTACCATGGATGGGCGGACCATCAAGTTTCATGGTACTTTTGTTTTCCACTGGCAGTTCTTTTTGCTCTGCGATACCAAAAACGTAATGTGCCGAATGTGTTGCTTAGGCAGTGTTTGCACATTACGATCGTCTCCCTTGGATAGTTCAGTCTTCTTATCTTTGTTCCATTTAGTTTTAGTGTCTTTGTATTCATTTTCCGTGTTCCGTGAATTTTTTTTCTGTGTTCCTTGGCGTCGACGGCAAGCTCACCAATCTAGCTTTGCAGCCGACGAGACATGTTTTGCGGCTAGAAACGTTTAGTCCTGGCTTTGGGGTCGTTGAGTCATGGATGGGCACCTGCATGGCTACTGACTGTGTTTTCCTGGAGGCACAGTGCGGAACCTACGGGCTGGGACTAGCTTCTACTATGCTTCCCAGAAGGGCTGCCACTTCTTCACCCTTTCCGCGCTGCCTAATCATTTGCCTCCAAGATGAAGACATCGACATGCAGGTGACCCAAACACAGTTTATTTTCCGGCCTTCACTATGACCTTGTGTTGAAGAACGTTTTCCTGTGAAAAGACTTGTTATGTGGTTTCAGTGAACAGTGAAATTTTAAAGCGAGATATATATTTAGATTTTATTTTATTTATTATTTGTTTTGGGCTTTACTAGTAATTTTCTTTTAAAAAAACGGGGTTCTCGGGTGATTCTTCACTTGGTTGTTCCCATTAGGAGTCACCCAGTTTAGCCTGCTGGATTACTGCGTGGTTATTAATTTAATTCTTTTGTGTTTTTTAACTTTTCCAAATTGGCCATAACCTTCCAAATTTCTTTTGTTGCCCTAGGCCCCGTAAGTTATGCTGCATAAGTAAATTGAAATTCTTTCTTTGTATAATTCGTAAATATGTATTAATTTATTTTTTCTTATTTTTTAAGTATTGTTTTATTGTTGATGTTTTTCTCTTTAATTGTTGTTTTTGTTAAATGATTTATTATTTTTATACATTTTTCAGAGCTCTATATTGATATTTTATAAAAAAAGTTATTAGGCCTAACCTATTTTTTGATATAGCTTACGTTTTACTGATACTTTGTACTGTTGATAGTTGTCTATCTTGTTTTCTTTCTGTCTTTATTTATAGCTTTTGCCTCGAGGCCATATGTACATATAAATTTCTATAGATATTATTGATAATTATTTAGAGTAACTTTTCACAAACAGTCAACAGCCCGTTTTGTCTTTAACTTTTTTTCCTGTCACTTAATGTTTTTTTTACTACTTTTGATTTTAATTTTTTTTTTTTTATTTTCATGTAATAAACAGTATTTTTGTCATTCAACTTGTTTTTTTTTTTCTGTGTCGTCCTTCAAAGTCTGGTGTCTTAGCACCCACCCTCAATGGGTCCATCAATGTTTTGATAGTATGAGGATGGGTTGCAAGTGGAGGCACCAATTTGCTGCTATGCTGCGGCCTACTTGCGAAAGCTTGAATACCAAGTAGTGGAATTGCTGTTTCAACGTTGTTACGTGTCAGCAAGTACAGATAGACAGCGGTTTACAACTGTCACTGTACTACAGTAATGGACAATGTACTGACAGCTGAAGGATGGGTTGCCACAGGGGTCTGTACTTGCTCCAATTTTCTTCACTGTATATACCGCTGACATCTCAGTCACAAAGTCTAGAACCTGGAAGCTAAATCATAACCCATCAAAAACCGAAGTACCCTGCTACCACTTAAGTAACAGACTGGCTAATCGAAAACTGAAAATTTTCCTAAATGGTGTAAAACTCCCATCATAATGATCATCCACAGTACCTGGTAGTAACGTTAGATCAATCGCTGACCTTTAAAAGCCATCTTCAAAAAAACAGCAGCTAAAATTAAAATCAGGTCAAATGTATTACATCATATTACCAGAACAACCTGGGGAGCCAACGCACATGTCCTGCATACAACTGTTTTGTCACTGGTCTATTCAGCTCCCGTATGGCTAAATAGTATTCACACTGAAGCAGTCAATGTCCAACTTAATAGTCATGAGAACTATTAGTGGCACTCTCATGTAAACTCCACTTCCTTGGCTCCCAGTGTTGTTGCAATACAGATCCTCCAGAGATAAGACGTCAGGAGGCACTACTCAAAGAATTCAAATAAGACCTACCCATTATACAGGATCTCCCACGTCAGAACGGTTGCTAAAAATCTCAAAACCCAACTCTACGTTCCATTTGAGCAGATCAAACTTCTCACCCAATACCAGCTGGGCCATAGCATGGAACAGTTTTGATGAACGTAATAAGTTCCTTATTAACAATCTGTCAATACCTGTAGGTGGGATGAACCTCCCTCGTAGGGAATGGACACTCATGACTCTGTTCCGAACTGGAGTGGGCAGATGCAATTACTGGAAGTATAAATAGGGATTGAACAGTCATGTGATTTTGGGGAGTCTATCCAAACAATGGAACACATAGTTACAGTGTCCCCTGCGCTCTTTTACGGAGGGATTGGTCAGCACACACAGACTCAGTGAGGCAGTCTTAGTGGCTTGGACTTAGCTTTGTGACAGATCACTTTACATTTTATAATTAATGAATATATAACCATGACTTTTGGATATTTATCCAAATATACAGTGCAGCTTTATAGTTAACAAATGGTAGCTGACAACCATACTGTACTACTGTGGACTGAGTTTAGTGCTACTGGTGTACCTGACTATTGTGTTATTCAATTCCGATAGAAGCAGAAGAGATTAAGCTCAACTCTTTGATATAGAACCCTGCTATGTAATCTTAAATATTTCATTTTTTTTTGCAAGATGTTGAAAAATTTAAGATTTTATTTAGTTTGGTAAATCTTTTAGATTATTATTACATTTTAGAACATTACTTTAAACATTGATATAGTACAGGCGTTTACATTGGTTTTAGTAGCAACAAATAATAAAACATATAATTATAATGTAGTATACAACAAATCAAAGTCTAATAATATAATAATACTCGCTTCGCTCGTTGGGAAACTCTTGGCTTCATTACAACTTAAAAAATAATCATGAGCTTTCAAAGTAGATCAATGACTACCTAAGTTGATCATCGGTTACCTCAACACCTTCATAGTGGTTTCACGGAAGATCACAGGTGGCTAGCTAAGATGCTCATGGTTGGTTACCTAATTCAAGCATGGTTAGCTGCTAAAGTTGATCACGGGTAGTAACCGAGTTGACCCCAGAGGACCTACTTAAGTTAGTTTATGTCGATAGGCTACTAAACTTGATTATGGGGGCTATATAAGATAAGACTTAGGCATTACCTAAGTTGATAACGGGTGCTACCCATGATGATCACAGTTGCTACCCAAGCTAATTACAGTTGATACCCAAGTTAATTACGGGAAACTATCCAAATTGATCACAGAGACAATCCGCATTGATACAGGGGGCTAGCCAAGTTCATCAAGAAGGGCTGGAAAAATTGTACACGGGTTGCTTCTCAAGTTGAAAACGGGATACTGCCCAAGTTGATTATAGGGGGCTACACAAGATGATCACGGGAGGAGGAGGAGGTACCCAAGTTAATGAAGGGTGGCAACCTAAGATGATCAAGGGGGACTACCTTGGTAGATAATGGGTCATTACCGGTGATTACCCAAGTTGATAACACGGGCCTCCCAGTTAATCACGAGGGCTACTTACGTTGATCAGGGGGACATCTACGTTATCACGGATGGCTACTCAAGTTAATCCCAGGGGCTTTGCAAGTTGATCACGGGGGGCTAACCAAGTTGATCTCGGGAAGCTAGCCAGGTTAATCAAGAAGGGCTGGCCAAATTGTATATGGCAGGGCTACCTGTTGATAACGGGTGGCTACCCATTTTGACTATGGGGCTACTTCAGAAGATTGCCGGAGATTGCCCAAGTTGATGACAGGGAGCTTTCCAACTTGATCACGGGGTGCTGCCAATTTAATCATAATGGTTACATAATTATATTGATCGCTGGGGCTAACTAAGTTAATCACGGGTGGCTACCAAAGTTGATCCCAGGGGCCTTCTCAACTTAATCACGGAGAGTTAAACAATTGTATCATGGCTGGCTGCCTGAGTTGACAACGGTTGGCCATCTAACATAATTCCGGGGATAATCAAATTGATTACGGGGGCCTAGCCAAGTTGATTAAGAACCCGCTATAGGTTTGAATTTCAATAGCTGCACAAGATGATTACGATTGGCTACTCAAGCTGATTGCTATGCAAACTGATCACAGATCGTCAGGCATTTAAAATTTTTCTGAGTTATGAAAAGTGCAAACTCTAATTTTAAAGCAATTTTCTACAAATGAAAAGGAAAGCAATGTGTGAGATTTTAGGTTTCTAGCTTCTTTAAATCCTTATAAATGGAAGAAAATATTATTAAAAATCACATAAAAAGACTTTTCCAGACTTTAGTGAGGAAACTATATACCACATAAATGTATATGTATGACTCTTTTTGTATACTATTTAATTTTTAGTTTGAACATTTCATTAGATGTTGTCTAAACTAAATATTACAGCTTTAATAAAACAAAAAATTAAACTCTGCAAACAGGTCGGCATTTTCACATCAGCCATTTTGAATTCTTTCTAGATTACAAAAAGTTACAAATCATATTTTTTAGCAGTTTACATAACAAAGTAGTAAAGGTAGACAGTGTGTAAGATTTAAGTTCCTAGTTTCTTTTAATCTTGTTTAAATGGGAGAAACAATTAAAAATATCACGTTTTAGAAAAAAAAACTCATTTTTACCGACTTTTTGTGAGGAAACTATAATAGTATATAACTCAAAAATGTACATGTCACTTTTTGTACACTATTTAAATGTCAATTTGAATATTTCATTGGATTTTGTTTAAACTAAATATTACAGCTTCAGTAAAACAAATACTTCCAACTCTGCAAACAGGTCAGCGTTTTTACGTCAGCCTTTTTGAATTTTTCTAGGTTATGAAAAGTAACAAAACAAAATTTATAGCAGTTAACTTAACAAAGTAGTAAAGGTAGATAGTGTGTAAGGTTTTAAGTTCTTAAAATATCTTAAAAAGGTAATAAAATACAAATAACCTAACAAAAATACAATATTTTGATTGAAAATAGGAATTTAACGATTTTTTGCATGGTTATTATTAAAAACAAAAAGATACTACTTATCAAAGTTGTGGGAAATTTAATTACAAATCTGGAGTATGCTGTCAGTTTTGATCTAAATCCAACGGTTAGGCCACAATCAAGCTGTAAGTAAAACTCTGCCCACAGGTAAAAAAGCCCATCCGCCATTTTTAATTTTTTGGGGGGTTAAAAATTAAACATTTTTAGTCTTCAGAATTTTCCTGTTGGTTCCTCAGTAAAGCCCACAAGTGTTCCAAATTTCAAGTTTCTGGCTCATCTGGAAATGGTTAGAATTTGTATACGTAAGTCAAGTGAGTAAGTTACACATGCAGCTTTATACAGGGTGTTCGGTAAAAGTGTTCCAATAATTAATGATGTTATTGTACACATTAAAATAAACAAAAAAGTTCCTATAAACATAGGTCCTAAAACCTATAGTTTTCCGTCTATCTGTCTGTATGTGTTTTATACATAAAAATTTATAAATTGAGAACCACTTATAGTACAGTTATGATATTTTGTAGTTATGTTTACCTTTTGTATTCCCACTTGAGAAAAAAATATGAACAAAATATCTTTACCCGTTTCAAAATGGCGGCCAATCGAAAATTTTGATGTTTAATTACGCAAAAACTACACCCTGTATAAAAATGTTACAAGAATAATAAAAATTTGGAAATGTTTTTCTAAAACTAATGGTGTTTGTTTCATTCAAATCAGATAAAAAACAACTGAGCTGTACTAAAACACATAAAACCATGTTTTACATTAGTACACAACAGGAAGTATACTTTTCTAGACTGTTGTACTCTGAACAGCTGATTTAAAACCAATGATCTGATTATTGTGAACATAAATGTTTTACATTAGTACATACTCATTGAATATGAAGGTCAAATAAAAAAAAAAAATAGAAAACAACTAACATTTATTAATGGTAAATTTATTACATTTAGAAAATTAAAATTATTAAACTTATAATAATTGCTCAAAGTGGCGGCCAGAGTTACCTGTTTTTTGGTGTGAAAAGCTTCCAGTCTCAGCAAGTCGTCGATGAATTGTTGAAAATGTTTTATTACAAGGTAACACACGATTTGGAATGGAATGTATTTATAACCCCTCAGACTGCTGGAATAAAACATTGTTGAGCAATGATAGTTATGAATGGACTATTATACTGTACTGCGAATAATGAAAATACCTTGACTAAATTAAAATTCAGCTGACTAGGAAACTAACTTCAGTAACAGCAACATTGATTGCTTGGGTAACTGGCACGAAGGGTTTGAGGAATCAATTTAGCGAAATTTGTTACCACTTGCAAGGACAAACCACCAGACTTATGAGGACATAAATAAATCGAAATATCAAAATATGATATAATTCATTTTTTCTTTAATTTCTTTTTTGTAACTGGTTTCCTTTTAAGACCACCTAGCTTTTTCTGAAAAAGTCCATTTTTTCTATAGTTATTCTTGTACTTATTTTTGATGAACACTTTTAATATTTTTCTTTTCTCAGCAAATTCTTTGTCATCTTCTTGATCCTCGGGGGCTTTCAAAAACTCCAATGCTTCTGTAACAGATTCAATTTTTTGCAAACTTTAATACTATATTTCAATCTAGGTTATACCAATTAAAAGACCATAAAATAAATGACAGATTTCATGTAAAAAGGGTAAAATAATAAAAGTGCTAAGAATTAACAATCACATAATAGTAACTTCATAAATTGTATTTACAAACTTTCATTGTTGCTAGGAAACAATAAACAAAACAACAGATGTTTATAGGTTTATAATAGAACGTTAATAACAATAATGACTTAGCTGAAAACAAACCACGCCCGCAAAAGAGCACAAATAAACAATGCCTCACTAGCAGAGTGTGGGAAACTCCAAAGGCTACGTCGCATCGCAGACGACAACTGTGTTGTTATTTCAGTCGGACTAGTAACGTGAAAAAAGAAATTTAAAACGGCACTAATCTATACTTCAGTATAATAAGATTACACTGCACTGATTGATTAGCTCTAGTGATGATGAAATATAAATTAAATACTAATCGTTTACTATGAAGATACTGGCAATTTATGCATATTCTCGATCATGTACTACATAGACGCTACGGCACCCTAAGGCTAAACACAAAATGAAAAAAGAACTATAAGTAATCAGTCAAAAATATTCAAATACAATTTAGTTATAAATACAATGCAGCACATCACTTACTAATAAACCCTTGTGCACCAATTTAATCATTGTCTTTTTATAACCATAAGACTTGAAGAAAGCAATTCTGTGTCAAATAATCTTAAATAAAAAATAAAACTATATTTAATAATAATTCAATTCTTCTCTAATGACAGTTTGTGTTTGGTGACAGTGACACTTAGTTGTAATATCACACCATGGTAACTACTGCACCACTGAGTGTGTGTCTACAACAGTTTTCTCCAACTATCCAGTAACAACCATCCAAATAGTACACAACCAGTTAATTATGAGTAGTTTTCATATGATTGAGTCATTTTAAAATATATACTTATTACAAAACACAAATTATGATTTACAAAATAACTAGCTATAGCATTTTTAATTCTTTCATGCACAGTACCATCAAATTTCTTTCTGGGGCCATAAGGTTGCCCATGCCGCTCTATTCCTCAAATTGGTCATTACAAAACATGCCAAGCAGTAATAATTGACTCAAAAAGGTGATTCTTCTTTATTTTACGAATAAGATATACAGCAATCCCCAGTTTAGACAGGAGATTCATCACACATCTCCCTTGTTTATTATAAAAATATTGGATGAAGTAAAATTTTCTTTGCATTCTTTTGAAATTGTTAATGTTTTCTAACCTTTCCAAATGTTTTTAGTGTTTATCATAGACAAAGTCAGTTTCACAGTTTTATTAGACAACTTTGCACATTATTTAATAGGCAGAGGTCCCTTAGACATACTTTACTTCTTCAATTCTATGTTTTTCTGACCCCACATCAAGACAGAATTCATGTATTTATAGTTTATGCTGATTTCATTAAGATATTGCAGTAGTATCATTCATCTTCCAAGTGTATTATTTATATTCAGTAATAAGACTACAATAGATAATGTTGTCACTAAAATCACTGGCTAGTGTGGCATTTTACTTCACTTAGAATTCCTTGTTTATTTATTGTTTAATTATTTTATTGTATACATATAGATAAAATATTAAATATAACCGTTGTCAATAACATATCAGGTTGTATTTAACACAAAATAATAACTCTTGTTTGCTTGGATGGAAATGAATTATTTATAAACTGTTTTATATAACAAATTATGTGCGATACATGAATATTGGTACATTAATTAGATTACACATTTAAAATTAGAGAAAGCCTTTTCATAATTACGATTTTACTCGATAAAACTTTTAATAATGGATCTAGTAAATATAGTTATGAAATTTGTAACAGGTTTTTCTGCTTTTTATTGTCTTCTATTGGGCAAATTGCACATTGATGAATGGGTGCATTTCCTATGTAATTGCATGCTCCACTTAACGTGCTGGACACAAAATATTCTAGGGGTTAGTCACTTTAGTATAAGAGTCACTTTAGTCATTCGATTCTGTTATTAAAAGTTATAAGAGAAGTCAACAGCACAGATTTCACTTACAGTATCTCTTCAGTGTTGGACACATCCATACTGACTAGAAAACGTAGTCTCAGCCTGTCAGTCAATATATCATAACAAAACAGTTATTTCAACGTCATGGCAAGTTCTAGCAATCCTTTCAGAAGACTCAAAAAGCTATATATATGAGTTGGAGCAGTTTTTAATATTGTGCAGTAATTTCAGGAACATTATAGGGGTTGAGGAGAGACTCGTCATATTTTGAGGTAAGTTTTATGAAATATTTCCAAGTAAACAAAAAGTAAAAACAATTAACATAGAACAAGAATTTGCACATTCATGAGCCGAAAATTATATTGGAGTCAAAAATACTGATTGATTGGTTTCGCTGCAAAATAGTGCTGCATCCCAATGTGAAAGCTTTCAATAGATAACATAGTTTGGTTTTCATGAAGTAATATGTGTGAGGTATTTTGCATGATGCTCCAATATTTCACCCCCCCCCCCAGAAAAAAAGAGAGAAAAAAACAAGAATTATTAACCCTTTAAGCGTTATGATGAATTTTATGAACTTTGAAATTACGTTACTTATATAAAAAAAATAAAAATTGTTGATTCCTCAAAGTTAGTTTTTTTCTTACTTTCAAGATGGTGGGAGTGCAAAAAATAGCTTAAATAATTAGTATGGTTGAATAATGCATAAAATATATGTTAAAATGTTTATTTTACCCAATATTCGGTTAAAGTTACAAGTTTGCTAAACATATATATAGTTGTAGTCCTCAAATAACAATATCACGCTCAAATTTGTAAAATTTCACATCATCAGTATAATAGACATTTAAATATAGCAATACACTTATACAACTAAAAGTAAATACATACATATCCTGTCCCGTTCCGATTATCTTCGGGTCTGGGTATTCACTAGGCCTCTCCATCTTCTTCTGTCCCTCCACAATTCTTCTTCCTCCACATACCCCCATTGTATACCTCTTGCTTCCACATCCCGTTTCACCTCGTCGATCCACCTTCTTCTGGGTCTTCCTCTAGGTCTTCTTCCATTCATTTGGATTTCACTCATCCTTCTTGGGATTCTTACATCTTCCATTCTTTTTACGTGGCCGAACCATCTCAATCTCGACTTCTCTACTTTTTCTCTCAAACTTTCTTCAACTATTCCTCTTCTCAGCTCTTCATTTCTCATTCTGCCTAATCTTGTTTTACCTTTAATCCCTCTTATAAACTTCATTTCCCCTGCCTGCACCCTACTCCATTCCCTCTCCGTTATATTCCAAACTTCTGCACCATAGGTAACTATCGGTGTATAGTACGTTTTGTACATGGTAACTTTAGCTGTCTTTGGTATATCCTTATCCCATACTAGATGTCTAATACTATGGTAAAATCCTGCCCCTTTCCCCAGTCTCGCCGTCACCTCTTGCGCCATTTTTCCATCATTTGAAAACACCGTACCTAAATATGTAAAATTTTCTACCAACTTAAGCGGCTTCCCTTCTACTTTTAAAGGTCTTTCCAGCTCCCCATCTCTTCCAATCACCATCACTTCACTCTTTTTCTTACTTATTCGTAGTCCTCTCGCTCTCATAACCTCTGTCCATTTATCCAATCGTCTTTGTAACTCTTCTTCATTTCTTCCCCATAACATTACGTCATCCGCAAACATCATAGTTCCCACATTTCCTCTAACATCTTTAATTTCTCTCCACATTATCTCCATTACCACATTAAACAATACTGGTGACAAAACGCTTCCCTGTTTCAGTCCTTTCCTTATATCAAACCATCTGGTATACCCTGCAACCGTCCTAACTCGACATTTGTGGATTCTATACAATTCCTTTATCCATTCAATGTACTTTTCTTCCAAACCAATGCATCTTAAGCTATTCCAAATGGCACTTCTTTTTACTGAGTCATATGCCTTTTCAATATCTATAAAAACACAAATTATTTTCTGATCAAATTCCCAATGCTTTTCTATTATCTGTCTTACTGCAAAAATTAAATCCACTGTACTTCTATTTCTCCGAAAACCATGCTGTTCCTCGCTTAACTGATCTTCAATGTAATTTCCTACTCTATTTAAAATCACCTTTTCAACAATCTTTGCCACTTGACACATTAATGTTATCCCTCTATAGTTTTTACATCTCTTCCTACTACCTTTCTTAAAAGTAAATAACAATATAAAATTACAAATAACAATAAAAGAACGCAGTATATTACATGAGCTGGAAATACTGGTGCCAAAACAACGATGCTGGCTGTAGTGCAAGTCGCGCGGTACAGCATCTGTGACGTTATGCAGAAAGTAAAGGGATTGACTACGCACACTTAAGCTGCCATTTTAATTGTGCGGGAAGTCTATATGGCTTAGATACCGTCTAAAGGAACCGATAGGAATAGGATTGACCCAAACATATGATAAAATGGCAGTTAAGGGTAGCTAACCTAATAATACATGCCATTGTGCTCAATAGCACCGTAATGCGTTGATGACATTATGAGATAGTAATGCTTTGCGCGGTATGAAGTCTGTGACGTGGTAAGGGTTAACACTGTAGAACTACACAGACAGATGCAAAACTACAACTAAATAAAAATTAGTTGTTAACGAGAACAATGAAGTAGTTGGCCCCAAGTACAGTAGAAGTTTCTTTAAATGGCCATTTATCAACAAAGAGTAGACTAAGGTCTGACACTTCTAGTCCAATTGGAAGTACTGATGTGCTCAAGGTCAAGAATGGCAATAAAAACAAAATGCCTGGGATAAGAAATTACCTTGTGTGTCCATTTTTGTGTAAAATTACATGTTTCAAAAGTATCAAATCAGCTGTTTGTTTATCCATCAGTGAAACTAATGAAACATCACTATGTCTACAAATCTTGTACAACTATCTAACCCCATCAACTTCAAGCAAGACATGTGCAAGGAGCTGTAAACACTTTGTACAGAAGTGAGTAAGCTGTAGTCCTCTATGCAGTTCCTGTCAGATAGTGTAGACAAGGCAAATGTATTCATGGCAAACTTAACATCAGAAATGGCTAACATCAAGAAGGAAAATGACAAGATATGAGCTGAGAACAAGGAGATAAAAGCCGAGCTACAAGATTCAAGAGAGAGGATTAGGTCCCTTGAACAATATACAAGATGAGCTAACTTGGAAATCAGTGGGATTCCGGTGACGCCCAAGGAAAGCATCGACAACATCGTGAAGGATGTGGGTAAGGTGCTGGGAGTAGAGAGGAGCGAGGGTCAGGTCACCGCAGCGCATCGCATCCCATCGTTCAAGAAGGACCGCATCCCATCCATCATCTTATGAATAAATAAATAATACAGCTGCAAACTAAAGCGCAGAAGGACAACTGGATCGCAAGGTACAAGAAAAAAAGAGGCTTAATTGCTACTCAGGTGAACTCAACATTTCCTAGTCAGAGTTTATATCAATGACCATTTGTCCCCTGAAAACAAGTTATTTTTAAGTAAGTTAAAGGAGAAATGTAAAGCTGTAGGATTTAAGTATGCGTGGTGCCGTGATGGCAAATTTTTTGTATGCAAAATTGATGGGGAAATATGTGTGAAAGTTAGGTCTTATGATGATTTTCAGAGAATTAAGTAAACAAATTAATCAATGCTTTTCACTAAAATATGCATTTATATGTACTCTCTGGGTAAATGTGAGCTCTGCATGTCTCTTTGTGTGTATATATATATATATATATATGATGTAAATATGTGAGTGTTTGTAAATATTTAAGTTATGTTAATATTATGTTAAATGAACTCATTTTTTCGAATTAATAGCTGAAATATATAATAAGATAATTTGTTATGAAAAATTAAATAGTGATTTCTTTTGCTGTGAGGAAGGTAATAATGGTTATGTTTGTTATATTGTAATATTAGAAGCTTAAGATCAAATTTTAACAACTTTTTATTAGACTTTAGTCAAATTGAAAATTATGTATCAATTGCTGTATTAAGTGAGATGTGGTTACTTCCGAGATTCATCTTTATAGTATTAATGGATATGAAACAATAGCTAACTGTAACAATAATTACAGATCTCGTGGAGTCATGTGTTACGTTAAAAAAGGAATTGATTTTTCAAATATTGAGATTAATATGTTATCTGCTGATGTTCTTTTGCTTGATATCAACTGTAAGCAAAACCGTTTTAAATTATTTTGTATTTATAGATTACTAAATTTTGCGGAAAGCCAATTTACTGATGAGTTGTCAGTCATTTTAGAAAATATAAAGAGTAATATGATTTTTGTTGGAGATGTGAACATAAACCTATTGGGAAACAGCAAAGTCATAACCGAATATAATAACTTAATGATTAACAGTGGTTTCCAGTCTTTTGTAAATATACCAACTACATTAAGTGTTAATTCGCAAACGTGCATAGATCATGTATTTATTAGATACAAAAACGTTAATTGTTTTCAAACTGCCCGTTCTAATATTGGATTAACAGACCACTGCCTATTGGGACTCAAAATTAAGAGTAAAAACACCAAAACAAAATCTATAAAAAAAAAAAAATTGAATATAAAAATTAATACGGGTTAAGATTTGGTAAAGGAAAGGTTTATTATCTCATAATAATATAAATATATGTTTTAATCATTTCATAGCATTTTAGTTGACATTTTAAATAGCTGTAGTAAATGTACTAATGTTAATAACAAACTGTGGAAAGCTAAAGTAACTAGTCCTTGGATTACGGAAGGTCTATTAAGTAAAATTAGTACTAGAAAAAAATGCATCGAACCTATAAAAAAAGGCCCTATGAAGTTTGTTACAGGAACTTTTACTATAAATACTGCCAGAACCTAAAAAAAGAAGTAACTTTAGTTAAAAATAATTACTTAGCAAATAAGATAAATGAATGTAATAATAACATTGGACAGAAATGGAGAGTGGTAAACGAGGTAATAGGTCAGATTGTTGATAAGATTGAATTAGATAACGGTGAGACGATAACCAAGTCTTCGCTTATGGCAGAACACATTAACTGCTACCTTATCAGTAGTCAGTCAACTGTTGTCAGCCCCGCTTTTATCACTCCAGTGCCTAATCATTATAATACACATTCTTTCTTTATCTCACCAGTAACTGAATATGAGGTAATGAATATTATCCAACAGTTAAAAAATAAAAGGTCATCAGGCTATGATCATTTTACTACAATGCTAATTAAACATATTGCTCATATTATCACAAAAATGACCCACATTATAAATTTAAGTTTTAGTGGAAATTCTCAAATCAACTATTATCACACCTCTTCGAAAAAAAGAGAATTTCCAAAATTATAGAAAAGGCCATGAAAATTAATTTCGTAAAATACCTAGAAATTAAAGGTTTACTCAGTAATAAGCAGTATGGCTTTAGAAAAGGGAAATCAATTGAAGAGGCATGATTCATGTTACCAACAACATTTATAAAAGCTTAAACATAAACAATAAAACCACCGGACTTTTTATCGACTTAAAAAAGCTTTCGACCTTGTTAATTATGAAGTTTAGTTGCTAGGTTTGGAAGGTGTAAGAATAAGGGGTAGGGCACTTGACTGATTCAGGAGCTTTCTCACTGGTAGATCTCAACAGGTGAAGGTGGGTGAAGGTTTGAGCACACCATTACCAGTTACCGTAGGTGTCCTCAGGGGTCAGTATTGTCCGCTACATTATTCGTAATTTTTATTGATAATTTGTTGGAATCAGATTTTCATGGACATTTAACTGCATTTGCCGACGATATTGCTCAAATGACTCAAATACAAATGTTGTGTCCTTAGAAGCAGAAATATTTAATGATCTGGGTAAGTTACGAGTTTGGTGTCACCACAATAGAATGGAAGTAAATGAGAAAAAGACAAAATAAAATATATAAATTTTGGTTATAAAGGGTTTGATTTTCCAACCATTCTGAAATACCATTTGATTGATTGTACAGACACAGATATTTGTAACTACGAAGAAATAGAAAAGGTAAATAATTTTAAATATCTTGGAATAATTTTAGATGAGAAACTAAATTGGGAAAAACACACTTTGGAAATACACAATAAAATCAAAATTTTCCATAGATCATGTTACTACCTGAAAAACTTCTGTGACGAAAATTTTTTACGTTCTTTATAACATGCTTTAATACAATCACGATTACAGTATGGTTAGTTTTTTAATTAGAATAATACGTGTTGGTACATATGCAGTGTGGTATAGCTTGCTGGGGAGGCACTTTTAAAAGTCACATGAACATGTTGAGAACAACACAAAATTATTTTATTAGATTAATTATGAACCAAAATAGACTAGCGAGTTCCTTTCCGCTATATCAGCAACTAAAGATTTTACCTATACAACACTTGTAATGTATATAAGGTCCTTAAATTATTCTACCAAAGGAGTGGGAATAGAAGTACTGAAGAGTCTTCGGACTGTACTAGAAATGTTACTAAAAATATTTTACAGGCTCCAAAGGTGAACAAAGCATTATTTAGAAACTCCTTTAAGTATAAAGGCCCAACACTTTTTAATAGTTTACCAGCTAATGTCAAGGAATGCAATTTAATAAAGCCTTTTACATCTAAAATCTGACTGGGTGGTAGGCTATTTACCCAGTCAGATTTAAGCTGGTTGAATAATATTTTAGTGTAACTTTATAAAACTGTAGATATCTATTTTCTTGTATATACATTGTAGTCACATTAGTCACTTCGAAGTTTTGTTTTTCTTTGTAATGTATATTCAGGATTTTGTGTGTTCTGTTTTTATTCTTTGCTATTATGTAAGCTATAAACAAAAAGTATGTATAAAAATAATAATTAAATAAAATTAAGCAGAATTTTATTTTAGTTTATGTATTCAGTTTGTATTATAAATTTATAAGTGTTTATTTTGATTTATTGTTCTGATGATAATTGCAGCAGATGCCGTGGAGTTTGGCACACAAAAACTGTTATTTAAGTGGCTAGACTGTTTCTGTTGCTGTACGAGGGCCGTTCAGAAAGTAACCTCCGGTTGCTCATAGAATAGGAAGTGGAGGGGGGAAGTATTCAGCGGCAGCCATTCATAGAGAACTGTGCACTGTGTATGGACCGGCAGTAATGAGTGAAGGAATTGTTCGGGAATGGGTCAGACATTTCAAAAACGGCCGAACTAACGTCCATGATGAAGAGAGGAGTGGCAGACCATCTGTGGTTACCGATGGACTTGTCGAGAAAATCAACGAGAGGATTCGTGACAATCGACGGTTCACTATCTCAGAGCTTTGGGATGAATTTCAACAAATTTCTAGGACTGTTTTGTACGAGATAGTGACAGAAAGGTTAGGCTACAAGAAATTCTGTGCTCGATGGGTCCCGAAAATTCTTTCAGAAAACCACAAAAACCATCGAATTGCCTCTGCTATTGACTTTCTTTTGCGCTATGATCAAGATGGTCATTCTTTTCTGAACCGAATTGTAACGGGCGATGAAACATGGGTTAAATACGTGAATCTGGAGACCAAAGAACAATCAAAGGTGTGGGGTCATACACACTCGCTACACAAATCAACGAAAGCCCGGCAGGATTTTTCCGGCAGGAAGTTAATGGCAACTGTGTTTTGGGATGCAAAAGGAATTCTTCTTGTGGAGTTTATGGAACGTGGGGCAACAATCAACGCAGATTCGTACGTTGAAACTTTAAAAAACCTACGAAGGGCAATTCAGAACAAACGTCGTGGTTTATTGTCGTCTGGCGTCATTTTCCTTCATGACAACGCCCGACCCCACAGTGCTCGAAAAACCAAAGACCTACTTGAACAATTTCTATGGGATGTTTTTAGCCATCCACAAGATGGCCATCTTCGGACTGTACTAGAAATGTTACTAAAAATATTTTACAGGCTCCAAAGGTGAACAAAGCATTATTTAGAAACTCCTTTAAGTATAAAGGCCCAACACTTTTTAATAGTTTACCAGCTAATGTCAAGGAATGCAATTTAATAAAGCCTTTTACATCTAAAATCTGACTGGGTGGTAGGCTATTTACCCAGTCAGATTTAAGCTGGTTGAATAATATTTTAGTGTAACTTTATAAAACTGTAGATATCTATTTTCTTGTATATACATTGTAGTCACATTAGTCACTTCGAAGTTTTGTTTTTCTTTGTAATGTATATTCAGGATTTTGTGTGTTCTGTTTTTATTCTTTGCTATTATGTAAGCTATAAACAAAAAGTATGTATAAAAATAATAATTAAATAAAATTAAGCAGAATTTTATTTTAGTTTATGTATTCAGTTTGTATTATAAATTTATAAGTGTTTATTTTGATTTATTGTTCTGATGATAATTGCAGCAGATGCCGTGGAGTTTGGCACACAAAAACTGTTATTTAAGTGGCTAGACTGTTTCTGTTGCTGTACGAGGGCCGTTCAGAAAGTAACCTCCGGTTGCTCATAGAATAGGAAGTGGAGGGGATAGTGCCGCCATAGTAGCGTTGACGCGCAGGTCTCGTCAGTCGGCATCCAGCCGTGGTACTGTGAAGGTTGTCCGAGCGCTAGTTCGTTTTCTGTAGCTTGTGAAAATGGCGTCTGTCATAGAAAGTCCCGCTAAATTTGAGGTGCGATCTGTCATTAGATTTTTTACAGCCAAGCAGTATTCAGCGGCAGCCATTCATAGAGAACTGTGCACTGTGTATGGACCGGCAGTAATGAGTGAAGGAATTGTTCGGGAATGGGTCAGACATTTCAAAAACGGCCGAACTAACGTCCATGATGAAGAGAGGAGTGGCAGA
>JAQJVL010003335.1:0-63451 GCA_035578905.1 Stictocephala bisonia
CTCTGTTAAATAACTTCTAGTGTTAAACTCCTGGAGTCTATAGATTGCTATAATACTAAAATAAAAATCACCCCCTTTACTTCTACAACTAAACAATCTGCTGTATTCATTATACAATTATTCACTAGAGTCTATATATACAATAACTCCTCCAGACGCATATCTGTCATTACACCAGCTGTAAATGTTGTAACCTGGTAACTTGTATAATCCTACTTCTTCTGTATTAATCCAAACCTCAGTTAGAACAATAATTGTTATTTTATCTTTAATAGAATTTACCATTGCTTCAAACATACAACATTTATTTTGAACACTTCTAATATTAGCGTATAAAAACTTACATTCCCATTGTCAGTATTAAATAAATTACAATTAAAGTTATAATGAATTGGCCAATTAGTTTCTAACATATATTAGTCAATTACGTATTAAAAGTTTAATCCATAAATAAAATAATTCAAAATGTACTGGATTGCAAATTAATAATAATTAATTAGAACTTTACGTTGTTACCTGTGACTAGCATATTACTAAAGTTTGGCCAAGTCATCGGGACTGTCAATCCTGACATATTTCTGTCCATCTGACTTCCTCACATACACTTTCCCTTCCCTACACCACACATACTTCCATTCTATTACTTTAAACTTATCCTTGATGGGTGAGAGAGAAGTACTTTGGTCTCAGGGGTCAGGTGCTCGCCTATGATTATTCTGCGCATGGGGAAGTTCTTGTTCACGCTTTCCGCAGTGAGGTCCCTCCGTTCTTTGGCCTTTGTTATCCACTGGTCTCTAATCATTTTAGTACTGAACTGTACTATCAAAGAGGGTGATCTTCCAGCCTGGAACAACAGTACTCTGTGAGCTGCTGCTACATCCTCTCTGCGCAGGGTAATTCCGATGGCCTTGCCGACGTCCTCTACCACGGTGATAACATCTTTGCTGTTGGTTGGAGGAATGCCAGATATTTCAATGTTGTTCTTCCTTGAGTATTGTTCTATATTTTTCTTTGTCACTTGCAAATCCTTTACCTCTTGGGTAAGTTCGGTGTTCTTCTGCCTCAGATCTTTTACTTCTTGCTTCATTTCCTTGTAGTTTTTGGTAGCTTCCTCCAGGAGTTTTTTTGTCTCCTCAATCTTATCTGAGAAGGAGGTCAGTGAATCCTTGAATTCACTAAATTGTTGACTGTATGTTTTTAACACCATAAATATTTCTGATTTAAATGCGTCCATCATACTGATAAAAAATTCCTTAGTTAATGTAGTACCTGGAGTTGATTTGCTGCTACTTAGAGATGAAGTGCTCTTTTTCTTATCCGCCTTGCAGTTCGCACAGAGAAAACTCGAGTGACTGATAACGATTGGACTACAAATTATTGGTAGTTTATATTCCAAACTCTGCTGACAGCTTATAAATTTAATCACTAATCAATTAAAATAGTCATTACACTATTTGCTTATTTTTTAACACTTTTTACCTAAAAAATCTACCATTAATTATGTGACAAATGAGCCAGTCAGTGGTAAGCCTGCTAGGGAATAGAACTTTAAATTCAATATTGAATGAAAATTGATTTATAGTTTTATGCTGTACACAATATATAATTACTAATACAACTTTTTGATGGTTTAGCTCATGATTTTTTATTGTTTAGCCTAAGCCATTCATGTTGCTCATTGTCATCCTTTTCCATAAGCTTTATTAAAAATATAGAAAAATACACTTTATTTTATGCCCAATCAAAACACGCTTCCTTTGTTGGCAAAGATGAGTACACACAATTGAACATGATTTTTTTAAAGTCATACAATTTACATACAATTTAAAGTCTGAACCAATCAGGTTGTGTTGGCTATGCTTGATTTTGTATAAGAAATTAAGTCGCTACATTGTGTTAGGTTTAATTGGTATTATAAATTTATATTATAGACAAAATAAGCAGAAATCAAAATTATGAATTTTTGATTCAAATCAAGAATCCTTTTCTAATAAAGAAAGAAGTTGTAATGTCTGAAATGTCATAAAGTCTAATCACTTAGTTTTTAGTACAAGGTACTACTCTTCATTATTAGCTAATAAACAGGCGATAAATTATTTATAATAATCATTAATTGTTGCTTTACCTTGATTAGAGCCAAGTCATAGTTTTCAGGGTTGTCTGTGTACTGAGGATGTATCACAACATTGCTGACATTGCCAATTTCAAACAACAACCGTGTACCACCTCCATACAACACTGCTTCCTCCAAAAATGACCTTTTGCTGCAAAACAGTGCACACGAATATACTCAACTAGCTGACAGTCCTTGGTTCGCTAAGGGGTTATTCTCTACGCTTGCTTACGTTTCCCTGTGGTTCCCTCTAAACCATCACTTCGATATAAAAGCTCAACCTGCTGCTGTTTTTCTACACAACAAAGTTGCATGGTCTAGAAAACCCTATAAGTCTTTACGAGATTTTCAACACGGTTATCTCAATATTGTAAATTTCCCAAATTGATTTTACACATAATTGTACAGAGAAAAAGTGTAACTAATTGTTAACTCTTAATGCTAATGCATTAATATAGGATAGTTGTCAAACGTAAAAATAAACATGTTTATTTATTTACAAAACAGCTGTTTTTAATTTACTAAACTGAACCCAATGTTATCCTTATGAATTAATCTTTTAGGGGCGGTTTCTATCCCTAGGAGTATTTTATCAAGAAGAAAATACTTTAGTTTTCTTATTTAGCTTACAATAAACATTTATACTAAATTTCAGCTCTGTAAGAAGAGGGGAAGTGGGAGAGTTAGTGATGAGTGAGTGAGAGCTTTCTCTTTTATATATAGAGATAACAGTGCAGAGACTTATATTACTTGGTGCAAATTTGTAACTAAGCGTATTAAGATATTTTATGCAGAATTATTGTTTAGTATTTTATGATTGCTAAAAGATTTTGTAATCAATAAGCTACAATAGACTTACCTTCTGAACTGAAGAATGCAGGAGGCAGAAGTGAGAATGATTTCTCTACCTACCACGACACCACCACACATTGGAGATGTTTCTAGTTGACAAATCAGTACCTAAGGACACCATATCAGATTTAAGTATCTACTACCACTAAGTACTAAAATGAAATTATAATTACAAATAAATTATCTTCACTTTTACATTATCCTTATCAACAGTTTTAGCATTCTAATATTAACTTAATCATCAACTTTCTTTTATAAGTGATATTCTTCTGTATTATACGCACCATGCAATGAATGTAATTAATCCCAGACCTTTCAGGAGGCTTATAAAAAATACATCAACTGATCTGCAGCAACTTATTCAAAAATTAGTTTTGGAAAACATAATGAATTTTAAACAATAATCAAGGTTTACATCTAAAATAATGACATTTTTCAGTTTTGTAAAATTGTTAATTAACTGAATGAATAAATGATTTATTTCCAACAGCACTATACAATAATAAAGACAGATACCAAACTCGGAAATTGACTGACCACTTAACCAGTAGTGTGGCCAGTTTATAAAGGGAAATAACTAAAAATACATTTTTATTTAGAGTCTAGCATAGCCATATAAAAGAACAAAAAGACGCTCTCTGCAATGTTTGTTTTTTACTTATTAGAAAAATATAAAAGAGTAAAATCATATTTGGAAAAATAATATCAATACTTGCGAAAAGCTAGAAAAATTACAGTTTACAATAAAAAAAATAACGTGGGAAATATTAACTTAGTACCTGATTCATATATTCTATATTATTTTGAGTCAACAGCCAAATCTTTAAAAAATTACAAAATTTATTTATTAAAACTATTTTCTTGTCTTATATTTTAAGGGAGCTGATTAAAATATTTTGGTGCAAGGTAGTTATAAGAATGTCTAAAAATTGATTTGTTTACTTTCAGTCTTCTAACATTGCCTGCAGAAAAGCTCCTTGTGTTATGATGATAAATGAAATTATTTTCAGTATTGCCACTTTGTTTATAAAACAGACTTAAAACTTTGAAAACAAAAAGATGTTGGAAAGGCAGTATTTTTAAGGATTGATACAGTGGAAGGGAGCTCTCTCTTTTCCGTTTTTTTAAAATGATAAAAAAATAATTTTGACATATTCTTAATTTTTCTATTAATGTTTTAAAGGTGCCACCAAAACATACAATACCATACTGTAGGCATGAATGAATTAACGCAAAATAAAGAGATCTTAACAATGCCGTTTCACAAAAATTTCTCAAAAAGTAGAATGTTCGAATGAATGATTTTATTCTATTATGTAGAGACAATATGTGCTCTTCCCATCTGAGTTTACTATCAAAGATGAGTCCAAGATACTTAATACTTTTTACGCTCTGAATTGTTTCACAGTTACATAGAAATAAATTACAGTCAGAGGAATGGAATTTTATCTGAAAGGGTAAGTCACCACCAATTGGGTCAAAATATATTAATTTTGTTTTCTTAATATTAACATGCATTTTATTTAATGTGCACCAATCTTTTAGTAATTTTACATCATTATTTATATGATTCTCAACAACTCTAAAATGCTCATCTTTGTAAATCAGAGCAACGTCATCGGCAAAAGCAGATATACTTCCTTTTGGAACTCTAGATATGCTTCATGGTAAGGCTTAATATGTCTGTTGACAGACTGTTACTGTCTGGCAAGGGGGAACAATGAATATAGAACAACAAATAAGATGTAATGAGAATGGTTTGTTTTGCTTGTTTTTACAACAGAATATCTTACTACCCCCCCCCCCCCCCCCCGTGTTGAAACATAATTTTTAAGTTACATAATTGTCTATGGACAATTGGGAGTCTTGTCATGAAAGCTTAAAGGGCATGGGAACACTCACTCTTCCCTCTCTCTATGTGACCACACTATTGATGTATATAAAGGATAGACCCCACCTACTAAGTCATATTCATACAATCTTTATTTACATTTTCATCAAGAAAAGTACATGCGTCAATAATAAAAACATTGTGTTTATCAACAGGTTAAATTATTGTTCCATTGAGTATCTTGGGAACTCAACCAAACTGTAGAAAGGTCGGTTGACAAGCCATTCTTTAAGTTCTCTTTTCAGTGGGTCTCCAGTTAGAGCCTGTAAGTTGTTTTGGAGTAGATTCCACAGCTTCTGGCCAGTTTAGGATGGTTTTTTTCTCCAGGAGGATGGTCCGATGTCTAGGAAGGGCAAATCTTGAGCCATTCCGAGTGTTGTACGAGTGATGATCTCTGCCTCATTGTGCATTCAACTTATCAGCAAGTAAAATGACCTCTTGAAGGTATAGAGATATTATTGTCTTTATGCCTAGATTTATGAAGGCTTCTCTGCATGACTGGTGAAGATTAAGAGTTGCCATGGCTCTCACTGCCTTTTTTTGCAGGACTAAGATTCTGTTTATGGAGGTGGCTGATGTTCCTCCCCATATCCCTATACCATATCTTATGTACAACTCGATAAAGGCAAAGTATGCTGTCTTGGCTGCGGGTAGGCCAGCGATACGCAACATTTGAGGGACGACGTAAACTCCTGAGGCAAGTCGTTTGCACAAACAGTTTACGTGGTCATTCCACGATAGCTTGCTGTCCAGAGTTATTCCAAGGAATTTTACATTGGTTTCTTTGGTTATATCTGGTATTTCTTGTACATCACTTCTTTTGGTACTGAAATTCACTTGAATTGTTTTTTGGGAGTTTATTGCCAAGTCGTTGGTTTTACAGTACCGTAATGTTTTATTCAAGGCTGTTATTGCATTTTGGTGTAGGCCCTCTGCGTAGTGGTTCTTTAAAAGTAGGGTAGTACCATCAGCATACATTACAATTGTCATATTTTCGTCTTGAATATACCCTGGAAAGTCATTCGTCAGTGATATAAACAAAATGGGCCCCAGAATAGACCCTTGAGGTACCCTCTGGACATTGGGAGTGGATTAAACCTTAATGTACATGACACACTATTTGTGTAATCTGTCAGTTCTATGACTTGTGTTCGACCTTCCAAGTAACTTTTAAACCACGCACCCGCAGTCTTTGACTCTCAAGCACTCTAGTTTTTTGGATATTAATTTATGTTCTAAACAATTGAATGCTTTACTGTAATCTAAGAACAAGGCAGTAATAAACTGCTCATCCTCAATTTGGTCGATTATATATTCAATTAGGTTTGTGACGGCTGTGGTGGTAGATCTGTTTTTTAAAAAGCCATGTTGGTTGTCAGTTAAAAATTGATATTGAGTTAGATGATTCATTAGTCTGGTTAGGTCTGCTTTTTCAATGATTTTACTAAAAGTGGAAACTAGCGAGATTGGTCTATAATTTTGAGCCTCCGTTGATTTTCCTTTTTTGTGTAATGGATAGACCTTACTTAATTTCAGTGCTGAAGGGAAGTGTCCATGCTGAAATGATGACAACTAGCAGTATTGTAAGTTCATTGATGCAGTGTTTCACCATTTTAGAAGAGTATTCGTCTACTCCACTGGACGACTTGGTCTTGAGGGATCTAATTATGGCTTTTAATTCTTCAGGTAAAATTACAGTCAAAATTAGTTGTTGCCCAGTGAAATGCAATGGTTGATATGTATTATTTTCTTTGGCAGCGGTTAGATCCCTGTTTTGACGCAGGATTGCTTCGGCTATTTGAGTGAAAAACTGGTTCATGTGTTCTGCCACATCACCTGGATCTGATATGATTTCATGGGCTGTTCCAATTTGAATCGGAGTCACTCTTTTTTTGTTTTGCTTGCCTTCCAAAATTTATGACTTGCCATAACGCCTTGCTTTTGTTGTCAGCTTCATTCATAAAACTGGCTGCGGCCTCCTGTTGAAGGCGTTGCATAGTTATGACGCAGAAGGAAAACATAACTTTCCTATCAACCTAATGTCGACTGACCAAGTCTCCAACTTTGGATCCATACTGGATTAAGATTGTTCAATCTGCCTTCAAGACAAATAAAAAACTTAACAAAAAGGAAATTAAAGATTTTGATCAAAAATGTTCTGCATGTTATAAACGACTTTCGGAATCTTAACTTTAAAAAACTGACAAGACTGTCTATGATGATCTATTACTTTTTATATACGTACTACCTAGGGCTATACATTAAAAACTTATTGAACTAAAAAGATTGAAAACTTCCTAGATTAAAAAACAAAGCTACATGGGGTGTTAGTCATTTAAATCCTTATTCTAAATAAAAAAAATTGTTTACTCACTTTAAAATTAATATCTTAGCTAAGAGCTAAAGACTCAGATGGTAAGAACACAGACTTTGGCTGAGAAACCTTTATGCCTACAAATGTCTTTGCAGTAAATTAAAAGAAATGAAAAAAATGATTAAGGAATTATGAAGCTCAACTAATAGCCATAACCCTTCTGAAATAAGAAACTTATTACTTTTTCTGCACAAAAGCTTAGTTCAGAAACAACCAATTAATTACTTACTTAGACTCTTTGAGAACTGGACTCTTTCTCTCTGGAAACTTAACTGGTACTTGTGTTTAACTTATTTCCTCAATGAAAATTTGGCGAAGTACAATTTAAAATTAATAATGGATATTTTGAAGAACTCTGTTTGTAGTCATTTTTAGCCAAGTTTTCAGTGCTAATAATAAGTATTTACTGATTAAGCATTAACTAACTCTAAAAAAGTACTGATTTAAATCTTCTAGATATCTCTGTCACCAAACATTTTACAAAAATAATTCTCTCGGTTATAGTTGACGTAATAATAACATCATGATATAACTACTACCTATATAGTAAGATCATGACCTAATAATGCAAAAATACTGAGTCATCACAGGTGTTGAAACCAGTAGCAGGCTCGCCCATAAGAGCTCTAGGGTGAAGCCCTCCGATAGAATTACACCAAAATAAATGTTGTCTATAAATACCTTACAGACTACAGAACTTACAATAAGATCGATGGACATAAGCACTCAATATATTTTTTATGAGTGATATAAATCGAAACAAATTTTTTTCAGGTTTGTCTGTACACGGGGCTCTTACTGGAGCGCCCGCCACTAGCAATGCTAAAAGATAGGTGGGACAGTAGTGGGAGGGGGGTGTATCTACGAATGTAATAGGAGTGTTTGGGCGCCGCCCGCCAGGCTGCCGGGTTTGGCGTGGCTGGAGAATCAACTATTTGGTACGGCAGTCGATAATGTGCATGGTTTGACCCTGGCACGTACTGTATTTTATCGATGATATTTTTTAATTATTTGGTTTATATTGACATTGATTGTGATATTTCTGCAAAATTAAAATTATAATTAAGTACGTTATTATTAATTAAATACTTCAAATTTTAATATTTTTTAAAGCTAACAACAAATTTTAATTTTGACTTTATTTTTGTTTTTAATTTTTCCAGGGGAGGACCACTAGACTCTCGACCTTGCTTGGGAGGTATTCCATACACTTTTTTCCAAAGCCTCAGTCGTGCTGTCCCTCCACATTTGCAGTCCACCAGCCGCTACTGGTTGAAACGGAACTGTGGCCAAGCACAATAACAAGGATCAACAGTTCCAATCCAGCTGCAGTAGATCACACAAGTTAGAGTTCAGCTATTAAAGTTCTCATTTGTTTAGTACCACTGGGAAAACTTCTATCTGCAGTTTAATGCTTTCTTTAGACGTGAACATCACCCTCCACTACATCTTTTCAAAACTACCTTTGTGTTTATGCATATTGGCTAGTGAAATTATTTTTTTTATTTGAGTAGGTTGAATTATGATGTGCCCAGTGTTTGTGCTATTTGTTTTGAAAATTTTAAGTGTATGTTCAACAGATTCAAGGAAACATTTATTTTTATTAAACAAACTGATGCTAAAATATAAAAGTTAATGTGATTCTGTAAATTTTCAATCTATTCACTCCTGAACGAAAGTTTTGCTTCACATTTTTTCTACAATATGCACTTTACTTTATCATCTTTGCTCCTTTGTACTGGGACAAGGTAAATTTACTAGAAAACTTTAAGATACAAGTTGTTTTACTTGAAAAGTTATGAACATGTTGCAACAAACATTCAGTCAATGTTTGCCTGTGTAAAAGAAACATTCAGTCAACTTAATTAATTTTAATGTGTAACATTTAGTAATTTTTATATATTTCCTCTATTTTATAAATTATGTGTATTTAGTAACTATAAACCAAATTTATAAATGCCCAATACTTTGACACTTCTTCAAGGGGTGCTCCATAGAAGTCATGAAATTTGTACATGACTTTAGCTGATGGTCAGCAGAATGCATGGATGTAATCCATTGGTAGCAACACCTATCCCAGATACCAATTATCTACGTCTCCTGTGGGCTGGTTTTGGTGAAGACAAGTAAGTCTGCCCTTGGCAGTCCTTCCTGCGATAGTTTCTTCCAAAAACGTAAGGCTAAAAAAAACGTTAATTTTTCGGCAAAGTCGTTCACCAGGGGATGATGGCTGACTATATGGCCATGGATAAAAATAATTTTTTTGAGCCTTCCATATATAAAAAAAGACTTCTGACAGTCATAAATCGATACTACACAATCACAACAATGATTTTTTGAACAAAAAAAATGTTCAGCCATTTGGGTAAGTTTTTAATTTATATATGCAGTCACACATAGTGAACACGAAAATACGGCCTTAGCACTGAATGTAAAACAAAGAGGACCAATTAATGTATGAAGTGGAAGTACAACTTCTTCTCAAATTACTTACATGTGAATGTCACAACATAAAACTATACCAAAATGTAAACTGATTTTAGCATTAAATAAGTACAGCTAAATATAACAGATATAAATTTGAGTAACATATGAGTAAGAAGGAAGGATTGGACTTGGAGTGTCGTTGGTTTGGAGGATTGGTTATTTAGTGATGGAAGGCATTTTTGAGAACTGAAGAAGTGGATAGGATTGTCAATGGAAAGTCTGTCAGTAAAGTGAGAGGATGGGCATTACACAATGTGAAATAGAGGGTCATCAACAGCCTGTCCTTGGGGTGGGAGGGTCATTTATCTGAGTTGATACTAAATCTGGTCTCCCCTTGACAGATTACTGTCAAGGGGAGACCCCTCCCCTACACAGATTACTGTCCTTTTATCCATGTTTCAACTGATAAAGGTGAAAAAAAATATATACAAATGTGACGCTTGACTAAGGGTACTGTATATGTTTATTTTCGTTAAGACATATTGATAATTTATTTTATTTATGAATTGTTAGTCATATATACCCATAAGAATCTTTGAATACCTGGTACTGGATCTCTGAGGAGTTGATAACTGGTAAACGTGACCTGCTTACATAACCAAAGACTGGGATGGCCGTTAGTAGTAAGCCTGAAAGTAATTTATTGCTCGAGTGAAAACTAAAAATATATGCAATTTTAAAATGATTGTAAGTAAAAAAGAATAATATATAGACAATATATATTGAGTAAATAGGCAAAGTTAAATATTTTTGTCACATAAAAGCTGCAAGAACTTACAACAGCTGAAACCATGCCTCAGAAAAAGATTTGCTCAGTCAAAAACTCTAAAGGCATTTTTTTCAGACAATCCTTACCATTCTTCTCCAGTGAATACTTAGGCAAAAGTTGAACCTTTGACCCCTCTACCTGGTGTTGGCTTTGGAACTACTTTCAACTCTGTCGACTAACAGAAGACTGGTTGTCTTCTGTTCGTCCATCCCTAAACCATTTTGTGAGTTGAGTAGTCCTGGCAGTTGACTCTCCTCACCCGCTTGGCTACCAGGAAGCACCAGTTATCAATAGATGACAGCCATGTTTCGCAGCATTACGTCACTTAAAAATTAACAACCCGTCCAACCCCTCTGCTGGCTCCATTTCATCAATGATATTTTCATGATCTGGACTGACTCTGAAACAAATCTTGAAACCTTCTTCAAAGCCTACAAAACTTTTCATCCCTGAATTTCACGTGGCAACCCTCCTCTGAACGCATAGTCTTCCTTGATGTTGAAATTGAATTGGAGGACAGTGTCCTTCACACTGATATTCACATCAAACCTACCAATAAACAACAATACCTTCACTATACCAACTGTTACCCGAACAACACAAAAGGCTCCCTATCCTATAGCCTAGCCACCCATGCCAAACGTATCATTTCCTCTCCCAGAAACCTAAATAAATACAATAATCAACTTGTCAGTGCATTCCAAAGAGAGGTTACCCTACCAACCATATTAAAAACCAAATCCGTTTACTCCAGTCCCAAAACCAACAACAAGTAGTTCCCAATGCTTACCCCTTGTCATTAATTACCGCCATGCCCTACAGAAACTCAACCAAATCCTGAAAGATGGCTTCAACATCTTAAAAGCTTCCCCCCACGCCAAAAACTTCCGCCAAATCCTGGTCTATCCTAAGTTACTTGATCCCAACATCCTGATATGTCCTAAGCACCAGCAAACACCCGGTTCTAATCCTCAAAACCTGCCCTATTCATCTCTCAGACACATCTTTTACAAGCTCCACTACCTTCTTAACCTACAAGATATCTGGAAACCACTCCTGTGATTCCACCAATTTAATTTATGAACTCTAGTGCCAGCACTGTCCTGCCCAATTTAGCCTTACCAGTGAAACCCTTTGAAAACGCATGAATGGCCATAGACATGATTGCAAAGTCCAAAGTCCTGAAAAACCTGTCTCTGCCCACTCTTCTCTATAACCAAAATGTTGACCAGTGATATACCACTAAAGTAATCAGATCCCTTCTTTCCCATGCCAATAGTTCCCAACTCCAAAGGTTATAATTAGCATACCAATGGATAACAAAATACCATGATCCACCTAATCTGAACATACCCCTCAGTAGTAGGAAACTAGGGCCGCTGGCTCAATTGATGACTTCCGGTTGTCAAAAATTTAAAGAAAAGTTGGCCTGCGTCATATTAGAGTGTGACGTGGCTGAGGACGTCACGGGGACGTGAATTGGTGACGTCACGATTTAAAGTTCAAGGTCATCCAAAGTAAGTTTTAAAAAAGAGATCTTGTACGAATTATTGTTTTTGTTACAATACTATTTTTGTTGTTGATTACAAAAAATTGGTTACTCAAAAACGAATACGATTCGTACAAGATCTGTATTTGTTTTGAAGAACAAAACTTTGTAATCAACAACAAATAGTATTGTAACGAAAATAATAATTCGTACAAGATCTGTGTGTGTGTGGGAAATATTGTAGTGAGGAAATTTTTGTAAGGGAATTTTTTAGGTTGGCAACACTGGAAACAATAAATACGTAATAATGTTTTTGTAATGTTCAAATTTTGTTTCTCTCTTCTTCTACTACTACTACTTCAGTCCCTCTTCTCATCGATGTTGTTTGTGGTGGTACATATTCCAAGTCTGAACGATAGTTGTTGTTGCTATTCGTTGTTGCAAACACTTCATTGTTTTCTTAATCTCCAATTAGTGATAGCAAAATTGCTTCAATATCTGAAGATGTAGTGCTACTCACCTCTTGTACTTGAATTTCCCGTTCATCTATATCTGGTGCATGAGAAATGTTATTTGTGTTATAGTGTGTTGATGAAGAAACTGTATCATCTTGTACTGGAGAGTCCATTTATTTCTTCTTGTTGTTGTTGTAATAGGAGCGAGAGGTGCACTGTTCGACAGCCGGATGCGAAGTGATGTAGCGCCAGCACGTCCGCTAGGGACTCGGTGTCTCCCCCACCACTACTACTTTACCCCCACTACTTCACCCCCACCACTCAACTTTGTCCTCCTATTCAGAAACGGGTTCGCCTTTTATCTTCATCATCAGAGTGTTGTATAAATCTTCACCGCACTCTGCAGGTCCAATGTTTTCTAACAAGCGGGTAAATGTTCTTTCTTCAAATTTGATAAAGCATTCTATGAAATGCTTACCAAACCGTAGAGGTAATTTCGATGAACACTTCAACTGCTGTTTCCTCTTCTCTACAGATAGCGCTATGTGCTCCATCAATTTAAGTTTGTACTTGTAGTCATGACAACTCCATGTCGGATTAGCACGTTTCAACTCGGTCAAGACCATCAATAAGTCTGTGTTCATGTTCACGCAGAGCCTGACGAGATGATACTGACTTAAAACACACAAGAACAACAAAGTTAAATAAAATGAAGTTGTGGTGGGGGTAAACAATAAAAAGAAGTTAAACTCCGTGTTCAGTTCCAAAAACTCAAACAGCAGAAATTTTACAAGTCCAAAATATAGGTCAAGGTCACCGAAATTGGTTTTTAAAAAAACCAACACGGCAGTATCTTATTTCATATACTGCCGTGTTGGTTTAATTTTTTTTATTTTGTTTTTTATTTACAACAACTATTTACAACAACTATTTACAATTGACTAGAATAACTACAATACAAACAAATTGATTTTATAAAATCCATCATTCGTGCGAGACGTGCAGAGTGAGTTCTGTAGAGTTGTTTCCACTTGATCCATGGGACACCAGATACAAGGATCCAGGTTGAATGTTCCGCAAATCCACATTCATCAGTAGATGAACAAATCGTTTCGGTAGAAACACTTGAAATTTTGCTTCATCGCCTTGTGTGAAGGGGGCTTCGCTGAGTGAAACCAAAACCGCTTCCCCGTGTGTTGTTTCCATCTTCCTTAGGTTGTGTACTATGTAGTGCCGGTTTTCTTTTAGCTCTGAACATTTCTTTGTAAATAGAACGTTGGATTTCGATTGTGTGTTGAATATTTCAACTAGTGCTTGAAGAGACTGCTTCTGCGGTGGTGTTGTCATCTTTGTAGTCGCTGCTGTGTTCTGATATGTTGCCTCCTCGGAGTCTGTCATAACAGTGGTGCTGCGGACGAACCGCCACCGGACATTTATACCCTCCGGTACCCCCACCACCGACACCATCACATATGTTTCCAGCCTTCAAGTAACTCGCTAAACGGTACGCGTTGCGTATAGCACACTCTGATAGTCCATGTTTAGGATTGTTAGTATTTACACAAATATGACCTTGTTGATTTGTAAAGTCCCTGTCTACATATATATCGTAGACTTTTCCGTACGTGTATCGTTGTATCCAGTTTCTCTTTTCTAATCCTCTTGTGTAAATAACATTATATTGTTTACAAAACTGAAACATGATACTGTGTAGATTAGTGTAAGCTATATAGCCTTCATACCACTGTATGTGATGGAAATACTTTGTCATCCATGCGTTTGTTCTTTTTGATTTTGAATTTAGTTTGTTCCAGGAGAACGGAGGTTCAAACATAAATGGGTAAACAACAAATGTGTGCAAGTCTAAAATTATTAATTCTTTGATAATAAACTTATCATTGTTTCCACGAAACGCTTGAAATTCTATAACACAAGGTCTTGTGATTATATCTAATCCATCCATGTCGGAGGTCTTGCATCAACTGTTTTCCACACCACGGTAGGTATTCTTAAATACCAGGCCGTACAGTTACAGGCGCGTTGGTGTATATTTAACGTGGGCACCATCCCCGGTAGGCCTACCCCACTTTCACATAATTGTTTTTTTTTGTATTTTTTTTTTTTGTATTTTTTCAAAGTTTTTATTTTATTGTTTTAACTCATTAACCTTGTTGATCTTTTGCAGGTTCAATGTTTTCTACTTCTCCAACTTCTTCTTCTTCTTCTTCTGTTGCTTCTACGGTGTTTTTAAAGTCTCTCAATTGTCGCCACATTTCAACTTCATGAGGTATTCTATTAAAAACAGACGTATCCACAGGTCCGTAGAGTATGGTGCTATCCGGTTGTTTTTCCAACGTGTCCACCAAGTAATCCTTTATGATAGAGCTAGAAAATACCAACTGTTTCATGTATCTGGTAACGGGTGACGATGCACATTTGAAGATGTGGAATTCTTCACGTGTCAGTATAACTTTATTATCATGTCGAGTCAAGTCCCTAATGCGTACTTGTACTTGCGCACGATGTTTAACTACATCGATCTCGTTGTCACAATCAGAAAGTCGAATGTTTGTTTTCCTTCCACACATACCGTTGTTAAGGTAGCATTCTATTACATGTAAATGTTTTAAGAGAGATTCCCACGCACTAGTAGAGAACAGTACCACCCTTGGACCGTGGTTCAGTATCACCGTAGGTGAATAATCTAATGATTTCTTCAGTCCAATAGAAATACTCTTACTTAAACATGATGATATCGGGTAAAAGATCCTTAGAAAAACTTCAGTTAGTATTTCTGTTGCAATGTTTTCCTCAAACTTCCTTTTTCTTTTAATGCCGACTTTGGCTGGTTCTTCTTCCTCTTCTTTTCTATTGTCTTCTTGTTTGTTGTCTTCTTTTTTCTCAAACTTTAAAAACTCGTCTATTTCCTTAATAACTTTTGCTTCTATGGTCTTATTTTCCTCCTTCAGTAACGGAGTTAATTCCGAATTGTCCTGTGCTAGAGAACTCATTGTGTATATGCGATGTTACCCAAGCGGTGTCACACAAACGAATGAAGGCCGGTCTCAATGCTCCGCTATTTAACTCGGATGTTGTGGTGGGGGTAAAGTTTTCTACAAAACTGTTTTTACAATACCTGACAGCGGTGTGTATGTTACAATTTTATCATGTAAAATTAAACAATACGCAGAAGTATCGTCAGGTATATTTTCCTGAAATTCCATTTCTATCTTGATATCAACATTTGACGATTTCACAGATTCATTTTGTTTTGAACAATCAATTATTACAATCGGTGCCTTACTAACAAACTCTTGAGGACTTAGCAGAGGCATGTTTGTTCTACCGTAGTAGGAACTTTGAAATCTAGCGTACATATCGTACAACACAGTGTATCTCTTCTTTTCAAAAGATATATTAATGTTGTCATAAGGATAAAACTGCGAATTCAGGTACACTTTACAATTTGTTATTTTGCAATGATCAAACTCACCAGCGTTTGCGGTAAGTACATTTCTTCTCTTGGTTTGCAATCCGAATATCACGTATCTCGCCTTTTCCAAGTGTGTAGAAGTCTTTACACTCCATGTGTGTCGTTGAGTTGATGGTAAAACAGGATATTCATGAAACTCCCAACTTCTGAACGGCATTACTATATCTCGATCCGATTTTAACTTTTTCAACAGTGTAATTCTGTGTTCATCATTTAGCCGTACATGTGGCACTCTCCAAACAATCTTGTCCAATGTTAGTTTCCATTCCATATTGGCATCAGTTGTTCCTGCCGCTGCTTTGATACAATCTTTATCGTTAGACGTTCTCAATAGAACCAATTCTTGTTTTACATTTATTATTATTCTTCTGTAATCTTCAGCAAATCCTAGTAATAATTTCAAAGGTACATAAAAATCAAAGTTTCCCGATGAGTCAGGAGTTAACGTGTCTTTTTCAGGTGCGATCCATCCTGCGACACTCAACAGATTCTTCTCATTCGGTGTTATAGATGCTAAACCTTTCAATGTACTAGAAATGCCAACCTTTTTTGTTGAATCCACTGTAACCCCTGATATTTGATATCTGATTTCGTCAAACAAATACGCCATGGGATTGTTTATGAACGGAACAATTGATCCAACGGTACCATCTCGTTTTGTTACTCTTCCTTCGATATATAAATAACTTTCACACGGAAGAGTATAAATATCTTGTTGTTGTATAGGAATTCTGATTTCATCGTTATTGTTCAATTTTGACGAAGCGTAAGGGTTGTGCGTGTGATACTCCTTTTCCCATATGGTCTCGTCGAATGTCGGACCTTGCGTTATATCCGCTATATCCATTGTTGTGTTTTTTCACAAGTTTTAATCCAATGTCTTCAAGAAAACGAATGTTCTCACTTGTTAATTCTTCTGCTGCCGAGGAGGTACTGACCTGTTTACTAGTCGACCCTTTCCTTTCAAATGATAGCCCCATTTTTTAGGCAGACGATTTTATATGGATTCGCACAGTTATATCTTCACCTCTGAAGTCAATATGGTCTCCGTCTTGATCTAGTATGTTCACTACAACGTCTGAAATGAAACTGGTGTTTAACGGGAGGTACACTAAGTTTTGTGGTTTTTCAACTATTTTATATCCCGGTGCGACTGAAGGGTAAAAAGTGTGTAATATATGATTGTTTTCACCGTATCTATAGGATCCTTGTATAATATTACACATTACATCTATTGAATTAACTTTGAGTATAGTCACTGTGCTATCCCCTGTATACGTCTTATTAGGTTCTAATATATTATCTTGTTTTTCACTAGAGAAACCCAACAGTTTTCCAATCGAATGTTGTTTAGTAAAATCAATGTAATACTTCGAAGTAACTTCAGCTTTCATAGTATTGTTGTTTCCTACTATTTGTATATTATCCTCTCCCATATAGTTTTGTAGAACTTTGTTGATATTGTCTATCTCGTATGAGCCTGTTGGTAAACTAATCACTTCCAGTTTTGAATATTTTCCATCTTTATCTTTAGTCTTGTAGTAATGTATCTTGTTGTTAACACCTTCACTGATGTTGGGAATAGAGTTGTACGTTGTTAAATCTAACAAGGCCGCTTCCCATAGTACTCCCTGTTGCAAACGAAGAGCTGGAAAAAGGGTAGTTTTCAAAGTTGATGAATTTCCGACCAGCGACACTGTATACGATGACATCTTACAGTTGACTAATACCTGTAGCTAAAAAGTTTAAACATAAATGTCCACATATTGATGTCTCTTCAGGTTGCTCTCTAGTATAATTATAAAAAACATTCTCAGACGTGCGAAAGTAGTACTGAAGCTCTTTCGGTGGTTGTAGATTTCCAAAACTATCAAAGTAGTAAATATTTTCCCCCAGTTTTTTATAACATATCCAATGAGTGCCCGATCCTGCGGTGTTATCTAGATTTACAATTCCAGTCTCGTTTCTCCAAATCTTCTTAGGTAAAGCGTCTTTCATGAAAACTCCTCTAAAGAAGGGTATTTTTAAACAGGAAGCATATTGAAGCAGTTCTTCATTTGTCAATTCTTTATTCGGGATGATTAATTGTTTTTTCTTATTCAATACACACGGTAAGGTTTTAGGTATAGTCCTCCTCCCTTTTTTTTTATCATAGACCATACTGTAGGCTTGTTTTTTCCTTTGTTTTTGGTTGATCGACGTTTTCTTTTTATACTTCCTCCATGTTTCTTTGTTGTTTTCCTCGTTCTACTTCTTTTCTTCCTCTTACCACCTCCAAAAATGTTGTTTTCACCTTCATGGCTGATGTTACTGCTAAGGCTGCTGCTCTTTCACCAACACTCGCGTCACTTGACTTTACTCTTTGCCAGGCTTTTTCAGCTAACGCTCTATCCGCTATAGATCTATTGCGGGTATCACTATATTTTGAATATGCGATATCGTGTTCTTTGCAAGCCTTGTCAAGTTTATTTATTCCTGGATCTCCTCTTGCAAGACGTTGCTGTAGTTTTGTTCCAGGTCCACAGTATTGGTAACCTCCGGGTAAATTTAACTCAAGAGGTAGCAAATCAATCGCTTTGTTCACTATAGCTCCAACAGGATTAGAAAAAGCTGAAACTGCTGTTGATACAATTCCTCCTCCTCTTCTTATGAATTCTGTAGTGCGACTGACCCGCTGTTTTTTCATCATTGTCTATTTATATCGGAAACCTTCACAATCATGTACACCCTTTAAATGAGTAATCTTTAATGAAACAATCGTCTTGCTTATCTGTATTTAAATTGGTAGTTTATTCTTCCACGTTTTGTGTTGTATCACTCGATTGATGTATACTCGGCCAATCCAAATAAGTTCTACCATCGACTTGTGGTTCCGCAGCTCTACCTGCAGCCCTGTGTATATAATGAAATAAGGCGGCACCCAACCTTTCTAATTTCTTATTATAAGATTTAGTCCACTCATTGAATCTACTATTCAACATTCTTTTCAGAGTTTCTAAATTTACTGCTTCCTTAGGATAAATTGGATCTTTTATATTGCTTAACCTTTTTTCTGCAAAACCCCAGTGATCATCAGTTTGGGTAGGAGTACTTTTAGTCACATATCGCATTGTAACTGCATCTGAGGGTAATAGTGGATCTTGAACATTTTGAATCTGTTTACCTTTAGCATTGTAAGCATTTCCTTCGATTTTCAAGCTAGGTGATACCAGCGAGTCTACATACCCTTTTGTAACGCAATCTTGTTTAAGTTGAGGATCAGCAACATTAATAATTCTACGCTTTTTCACGTTATATACACCGTCTCCGTCAATTCTCAAACTTGATGATGTTTCTGAATTTAATGTGTTTAGATTTACGGCATCGTTATTATCTCGAGGGTCTTTAACAAATTTCAAACGTTTATTGCCTACATTGTAATCACCTTCTGCTGTAACGGACAAACCGTAGTTTTTATTATAAACAATTGGATTTTCACCAATGACGGAATAACGTCCGAACTTGTCCACACTCATGATTCAACTAAACCAATATATTTTGCTGCTATAACACTTATATATGTTAATACACGATTAGTCCTCTATTTCGTAGTTCGTCAACCAAAGCGATCCATTCATTGTCTAAACCAGTATGTCCTGCTTGCATTGCTTCGTATAACAATCTCATTCGATCCACCAACTTATTGATATCGTTGTAATAAATTATATTAGTCTTGTATAGACTTTTTAATAATCCCTTTCCTGTAGACGTCGGATCATTTGTTTTCCTCTTTTTGGGTTTGTGTAAAAGATTAATTTCCGCAGAAGATAACGCTCTTTTCTCACGTGCTCTTTGTAATGAATGTGGTGGAAACAAATTTGATATGATACTTGTATATTTTACTGATTGATTTCTATGTATAGGTGCATCTTTGGAATATCCTTTTCTATGAGCGTTTGTTTTTTCTAATATCTTCTTAAACAATATCATATCTCTTTTAGTATATCTACCAGGATTATTTTTAAAAATTAGCTCAAACAAACCTTTTGTGCCTTTGTATTTGACATCACCAATTATTACATTATTGTCTACATCAACATCAAGTTTACTATCGCCAATCAGTATTCCTTCACCATCATTTTCTAATCTAGCTCCGTACGTGTGATATTTACGGTTCGGCTGTGAGGAATGTAACATTTTCAACAAGTATTGTCTTCCAAGTGCCCCTTTAGACGTAATGTCAGTGCCCAATTTGCTCAAGTTAGATGGTACGGTATTTTCAACCTCTTCATATTCTTCACTGTTATCCAACCTCTCTTTGCCGCTTAACTCATCACTAGCTTCTTCTTCTTCCTCTTCACTTTTTTCTGTTTCCTCCAAATCTTCACTTTCTTCGGAATCTTCACTTTTTTCGGTTTCTTCTGATTCTTCACTTCTTTCGGTTTTTTCATATTTTGAAATGGGTAAAAGAACATCTCCTTCCAAGTTATTAGCGGGGTTTTCTAAGCTTTTCGTCAATTGTTTCAAAGGTGCAACGATAGGTTTGAACGTAGTCTCTAAAAACTGTTCGCGTTCATTTATACCCAACTTCAATGCTCTACTCTTCCGCCTAATGGAATCACTAAGTGATTTTATTTGTTTTAATAGCTTTTCCTGGTTTTCCATGTTTCCACCATGAAGTCTTGTATAACAATACCTATATCTACTTTATCAAAACGAATTTATCAAACCCTATTCTGTAACGTCCATCTTTTATGGCTTGATCTTTCATGATAACCAAAAACCCATACCTTTTCTTCCAAGCTTGTGCACATAGCTGTTTAAACATGTCAAATGTCATATCTGCGTTGACATGATCGTTATATATATGTTTTAGGTTAGTTTCATCTTGTTTAAAGACAATCAAAACATTCGCATTGTCTCTGATTAGTTGTTTTGGGATTTTGCTATAAGTTTGTCCTATATAAATACTGTCGATATTATTATGTCTTCCCATGGAGAAGTAGTTTCTAACAGTATCATGATTTTCACAAGAAACATCGTCAAATATAAACACAGAATACGGTTTAGCATTGTTTGGTTGCATAATGCTATCACTAGCGTTAAATTTATAAAAGTTAACATCTGACACATCGGAAAGTACCTTGTCCAGTAATTGATATTTCGGCTGATGTAAGGACTTTGAAAAAATATACAGGTTATTAAATCGTAACCCTTTTGGATTGGTTATTAAATTAAAGACAATATTAGTCTTTCCACAATTTGAAGGACCACTCACAATGCAACGAACTGTGTTTGGTAGTAAACTACCATGTTTACCATTGTTGACAGTTGTAGTCTTATCAACTGTTAAATCATCAATATTGCTAATATTAAATTTATCCGTATGTTGAATGATCTCCATTCTGTCCAACTATCAACGAAGGAATGATAAGGTTCTCATATTAGATAATGTCTTTTATAGGTATCCAAGAATCTTCAGATTTGTCAAATCCCAACCAACGTACTTTAACCATGTCTTTTTTCCTTTGAAGCACTTTTTCAACAAGAAAAACATCGCCTACAGACGATTTTAACAGTTCATGTCCATAAAATGCACCTTGTAATAGGTTTCCTTTGTTATCCTTTAATATATACGTTTCAGGTTCACTTGGTTGTACTTTGTACACTGTGAAAACTTCATTCGTCCAATTGGGTAAGTATTTTTTAGTAAACACTCCTTTATACTTGCTGATTCGAACTTTGTCATTTACATTATACCTTCTTGGTTTTCTTTTCTCTATTTTAACTCTTGTATTTCTTCGAATAGAGTCTAAAACGGTTTTTAGCATTGTTTCTGTTTACTTGGTTAGGCGTCATACCGATAGTTCGATGAAACTTGTTGTTATATTCATTTACCAAGTCTGCTAACACATCGTGCCATACGTAAGTACCTCTTAGAGAAAACATTTTGTACATCATACCTTTTAAAGTTCTATTAAATCTCTCAATAATAGCAGCTTTTGTCTCAGAGTTTGTAGAATAATGGTTTATTTGGTATTTTTTCATTAGTTCTCCAAATCGAGTATTAAAGTATTCTCTTCCATCGTCCGTTTGTAAATGTTTCATTTTATTTTTATCTCTTTTGATGACTAGCTCCATCGCTTCCGTTACAGTTTTACCGCTCTTGTCTTTTAGAGGCATTGCATCCGCTACTTTAGTAAAACAGTTAATAACTACCAGTATATAGTTGTATCCTTTGTTTATTTTACTATGCGGTCTCATTTCAATCAAATCAGCCTGATACAAGTCATTTATCCCTTTTACAACAGTATTCCTTCTCCGAAAGCGTACCCTCGCAGGTTTATGAAGTTCTTCTACAATTTTCTTCTTTAAATCTTCCATGATGTTGTTGCTTTTGTAGTTGTATCACTATAAACCACTTCCTATTAAAGCAGACACCTTATATATATATATTGACAGATAGTGTTCTTTTACCTGGAGCGTGCAGCTCTTTGTTAATGATATCTCTCTCTCTCTTATTTATAGTTGATAACTGACCAATAAAACAAAAATATTTTTTTAAGGGATTCCACAGCCCCTCCCCGCTGTGAAAAGTGGTAGCCGACCTTCTTGTTCTCATTGCTACCTACTGCACTCTTGTACTCCCCTTCCGTCTCCTTACATTGGAAGAAGAGAGTAGTGCCCGAATGGTAATGTGTTAATTTTGTCTGGAAGGATGTGTCGCTTGTCGTCTTTGAAAGATAGTGACTTTTTGACTTCAGTTATACTGTACAGTTGGTGGTTGAAACTTCTTATCGAGTTGAATTTTGCAGTGAACTCGATTTCTTCAAATAAACAACGCTTGTAGTGCTCAAAGTGTACATTCTTCTTTAAAAACAAATTCTTCACACCTTTAGCTTTTTTAATAACATTCTCTTTTCTTAACAGTTTAAGTGCATACAATTTTGACATTAGTGATACGAATTCTTCTAGTACAACTCCTTTACCTTCGTCCTTAAATTTTCCAAGTACTTTGTTATTCCTGTCTTGATCGTAGTTTGGATGGTTCTTAGGATAGTTGGAGAAGTCAAATTCGTTGCTGTAAACGAATGTGCGGAGATCCAGGTACATATCTTCGGTGTTGATCCAATAGATGAAAGCGTCCGTATCCATGTAACAGATCCCGATATTTTCACGTCCATAAAAAGAGACCATTTTGTTGTAGTGAAAATCGTACATGTGGGTTTTGGAAATATCTAAAATCGACATGCCGACATATAACGGACGATCCATTTTCACACTGGTCTTTTTCATAGAAACTGCTACAAGGTTTTCATTAATAATTATGGATGTTCCAAAGTTTGGTTTTTGTACAAGCTTCTGTAGTTTTTGAGGGTTAGTAATAAGTTTGACGTTCATGTGTTTTCGTTTGTTTTCTAATGTTTTACCGAATATCGAATTGTTCATTAATTTATAAAAGTCTTTTTGAAATTCTGAAGTTGCAAGCGCTCTTCGTCTGGTATTGGAATCGATGTACGGTTTTAACCAGCATGACTGATTAAACTGTAGAACTCGATGGACTTTTGTGATTCTCAATCCCAACTCTATAGCTTGTTGGACAACCCAAAAGTGAGCAACGTAGTGTTCTTTATCATTTACAGTCATCATTAATTTGGGGAATTTTCCAGTTGGTGAGACTTCGGTTTTTGCTAATAGTGGTAGATCATAGTGTAGGTCGTGTAAAGTTTGAGGATATTCATAATCAAAATCTAAAATATATCCAACATCTCCGTGTTTAGGAATTTTTGTAATATCTCCGATTGTATTTGGGTTTACCCACTTGAAGTTGTCGTACGGTAGCGGGTTTGACATAGCCCAGCCGTATAAATTATTGGCATCAAAGTAGCCCAAGAAGCTCGATGGTATTGCTTCATCATAATCGGGAAGATAACGGTTATTAGGTTTTACATATCTTTTAACACTTTGAGTCAATCCTCCTCTAACGCCAGACTCTACCATCAGCACCATGTCGATGTCTGTTAACAGTTGGAGTTTGCATTGTGTTTCTTTCAACATTGCCTGCCAAGCCAAACCAGGAGAAGTGTAAGAATAAAAAGGGTCCAGACCGTATGCGAAGAAACAAGTATTTCGGAATTCCTCCATCACATCACAAAGTAAAGTAACATCTAATTTCACATAAAAGTCTGAGTACTCTCCTAGCGTCTTCATTTCCATCTCGTTCCAGACTCGGAGCGCATGTTGGTAGTCTTCTGTTGAAATTTCTAAATCATTTAGTTTATTTTTAAAATTATCCTTAGTGGGAAGTGATGTTTCGTCGAATCTGTGAAGTCCGTCTATGTAGTCGTAGGGGTAGACTCCTTTACGAAGCACCAACTCCAATTTATCATCAGACACAATTTTACAAGTTTCTACAAGATCTTCTTTCTTCAAGTTCTCCGATAACTTCATAAGGCTGGATGACATGAATCTAAAGGAGTCCAGAAATCGAAGCTTAATCTCACCAATCTTCTTTGCAAAACTTATAAACTTTTCCATTGATGTGGCAAGAACATCTATAGCTCCATCATCTCTTCCTAATTCGGGAACAATAAAATGCGAATCGTAACCGCTGAGGTTATGCAGAACAACAGGAATAAATTTTGGAATTTTATAGTTCAAGTTACAGGAGTTACAGGCTGCACCTCTGTAAGCTCCTGTAAGATGATCATGGTCTCGAACTTTAACGATATCATTTGTAAAGGTGTTGTTACACAAATAACACGTTGTTGATGAGTCATGTTGTTGTTGTTCTACATGCGTCAGGGGATACATCGCTTTCACAGTTCTGTACATTGTTTCTACTTTGCCAGCTATGTCGTACAGATCGTCAACAAAGTATTTAGCTGCATCTTCACCACGATAAATCTTCGGTATTGATGATAAACCGTATTTCCGCAGATGGTCTTCAGGAAGTGTGGACTTGATCATCAAACAATAACTGTTTGGTTTATGCAGCTGATACTTGCTTCTTTTCGTTTCGTCGTCTTCATGTTCGAGTGGAAGTAACGAAGCCTCGAAGTCTGCGTACACAACAACTGGAATGCGGTACTGATGATGGATGTTTTCAAATTTTATCTGTGCTCTGCTGCGAGGTGGTAAATGAACTCTGACTTCACTTTTACCACTGCACAGCCTCTGATGTTCTTGTAGCCAAGTTGCTCCGCCCTTTTCCAATGGTTTATTCACATGGCAGAAGCATCTTTTACATGTTGTTTTTTTACATTTAAAACGTGATGTTTGTTTACAAACTAGTGCTTCGAAATGTTTAATATATACAAAGTGTGAAATATCTCCGTTAGTAATTAATAATAAATCTGTATGATCTCTACGCTCATTTGCTGTTATACGCAAGGGGTACACATTGTTTGAAGAATCTAAACCAAACACGTTAACAGAGGCTGATGGATTTCGCTTCTCAAATTTTGATATATCTTTGATAGAAACAGGATAGCTCATCCCTACAAAATTGTATTTATGTTCAACTTCCTGATATTGTGCACTAGGTCTTATGGTGTTATCCTCTACATATTTCGCCAGCATTGCATATTTAAAACATTCGGTATTTTTATTTTGTACATTTACACAAGATTTAGTATTAGCAATCTTCTTGGGTAGCGGGATATAGCTACTTCCCGCCAGTCCGTACCCGTGTTTGTGCACTCTTACATCTAATCCTGTTATTTCCAACAAACTCCATCCAGATCCTCTTCCTTCATGTTCTTGTAATTTTTTTAAAAGTTCTTCAAAACATTCACTAACGATTGCTTCAATATCTGATGCAAACATGATGGTACGGTTCTTTGTCATAAATCCTCTTACTGATGTTTCATTTTGGATGTTAGTGAAAACACCATCTAATAATAAGCCGAATTTTATAAAATTTAATCTTCTTAATTCATTTTGTAAAGTTTCTAATACTAGTGGTTTTGCGTTATTTACAAAGTCTTCAAGTTTTAATTTTGCATTGTCTATTTTAAAATGTGTTACAATTCTACCTGGTAGTGCGTGTGCTTGTAAAGTGACGTTAATACTCGGTTCTCGTGCTGGTGCATATTGAATGACGCTAGGTCGTGACATCTCTTCACCTTCTGCTGCATTTGCGATGTTATCCAAGTTGTGGTTAATTTCTTGGTGAGCAACTAGAAGCCACTCATCTTCAAATTCAGCTCCACAAACGTTGCAACGGTTCATGTTGTGTTCTTGTAACTCCTCAACGCCTACTTCTACCCCGATGTTGGTTGGGTTGTGGTAGATCTCTACATGAGCGATTAGAAGCCACTCGTCTTCAAAGACATCTCCACAAATGTTGCAACGATTCATAATGCTTTCTTCTCGATAGCCGGACATCAAATGACGATGCTGGACATAAAGTGGCGGTGCTCGTAGTGCGCCCCCCCCTTTTATACCTTCGCAGAGGGGTGGGGGTGGTTCTGAAACTAGGTCAAGGTCATCTTACATTATTACCAAAACGGGGAATAGAGCAGTATGTGGGTCTTACTTTCCACAGACTGATCTATTCCCCGCTCTGTGTTCGGGACAAAGTAGATTGCTAACATAGGAAGTGAGCGTTTTTAGAATTTCGTCAATCTCTTCACAGGATGATATTTGTAGATCTTCATTTGAAGGCTTGCTTTGTTGTTGTTGAAAAATAAAACCTCTCCAGCTATCTCTCTCAGTTATTGCTTATTTTATTCGTTATATAAAAACAACACGATACCATCCTCATCAGAGTTTAAGTATCAACCAGGAGTAGAAATATTCCAAGTCCTGGATGCGGGTCAAGGTCATCTAAAAATATTACCAAAACGAGGAATAGAGCAGTAAGTGATTCCCATATTGAACCACAGACTGATCTATTCCCCGCTCTGTATTCTAAATAAAAAAGATACATTTACAAATTAATATGAAACTGTTTTATTCTGATTCTTCATCAGAAGATGAATTGCATGGAAATAGACATCTACGACATAAAACAATTGCTATGCGGTCTGGTTGGCTGGTGGTTGGGGTTTCTGTTTGTTGTTGTTGTTGTTGTTGGCTGGTGGTTGGGGAATCCGCAATATACATTCCATCATCATCTTCATCATATTCATCGTCATCATCATCATCATCATCATCATCATATTCATGAACTCCATTTTCTAGTTCTTCCTCATACTCCGCATACAGCTGTTCTAATAATTCAGAATCCACAGATTCGGCATCACTTAAAGTCTCTAATTGAAACATTTCAGAATCTTCATTTGGTTCATAGCCACCCTCTTCTTCCTGTTCTTCCTCTATAAAAATGTCTAATTCATCCGCGAAAATATTCTTGATGAAATCACACAACACTTCTTGATCGATGTACTCTCTTGGAGCCATGGTAAAGAAAAATAAATAGAGGTGAAGTTTCTCTATTGAACGTAATGAACAGAGTGATGCGAAGCTCTAGCAGTACCTCCTTATATATCTGATGGTGGGGGGTTACGAGTAGTGGAGGGGGTAAGGGTAGTAGAGGGGGTAAGGATAGTGAGATTGTTATAGTAGAAGTAAAGTCATAATGTGAAAGTTTTCTAAGTCCTGAGTGTGGGTCAAGGTCATCTAAACATATTACCAAAACGAGGAACAGAGCAGTAAGTGATTCCCACATTGAACCACAGACTGATCTATTCCCCGCTCTGTCTTCAATGTAAAAAAAAAAAAAAAAAAAGAAGTTTACAAAAGAACACCAATGGTCTATTCACTATTCATTGAACATTCAAGAATTACTGAGATAGTCTCATCTGGCAACTGAGGAATAATCCCAGGTTCTTCCTGTAGAAATGCCTCCATACTCTTTATATATTTCATGGCATGGTGTACTATTTTCAGTTGCGATACTTCGTCTTCATCTTGGATTATTGGTATATGGTTTTTTAAGTTTTTAAAGGCTTTTCTTACTTGCTGCAATCGTTTCCTCTCTCTAGAATTTCTCGCTAATCTCCGCTTTCTAGCTTTTTCAGACTCTGATCGGTCAGTATCGTTACATCCACCACAATGGCTACACGGTTTACTCATATTGGTTCAAGTAGGAGTTCGCCGTACACTGTTATGGCACTTTATGAAAGCTTGTCTGGGATATATATAGAACTTTCCCCCACCATTATTATTTAACCCCACCACCGTTGTGTGATAGTATAGAAATGTTAAATAACATGCAATAGCTCATGTACAGTTCTGTTTTATGTACAGTTCTGTTTTTGTCTAAGTCCTAAAACTAGGTCAAGGTCATTGTACAGCGTAAAAAAAATGGTGGGATCATATCATAGTGATATGATCCCACCATTTTTTTTTTTTTTTTTTTTTTTTTTTTTTTTTTTACTTATAAAATAAGAATTACAAAATAGAATTTAGCTAAAGCGTTTTCCAAACAGCAATTCCATTCTTCTCTCGAATTAAGTAATGTTTGTTTTTCTGTGGATTTTCTGGATGCAACATCCCGTAGGGTAATCTTAAAATATACTTTTTGCCTTCACATCTTAAGACAACCTGGGTCTGTTGAATCACGGTAATAAAAAAGTATCTTTTAAATTTTCTAAGTTTGTTTATTCGAGTAGGAATTAGTTTTGCTGTTTGTTTAGAAGGACGAGGTGTTTTAGCACTATTGTCATTCAACTTAAGGTGAAGACTGCAAAGTACCTCATCAGAAAGACAAGATCTAACACACTGCTCACCTTTCTTAACGCCTTTTTGGAAAATATATGAACATTGTGGGATAGGAAGGAAGGATTTTCTTCGGAGGGTGTTAAGTGTGTTAAATTTCTGGGAAGTAGGTTCGTTTCTGAGGGAGTTTATAGATGGGATAGAGGGCATGGTAGGAGACATTATTGGAGACAGTATTGAAGGGACAGAGAAGTGAATAGGTGATGAGACAGGTGAGGGAATTGGAGAGAAGATTGAAGAGCGATGACTCAGAGAAGCAGACGCGACCAGTCCAGGCTGCTGTCCAGGCTGCTGTTCAGGCTGCTGTCCAGGCTGCTGTCCAGGCTGCTGTCCAGAGGTTGTGGCGGTGTTTGAAGAAGAGGTTGTGGCGGTGTTTGAAGAAGAGGTTGTGGCGGTGTTTGAAGAACTGGTTGAAGTGTTTGGTTGCAGTGCATTAAGAATAGAAGCAATTGATAAAAATGAAGTGTAGTCGTTTAAAGAAGCTGTTTTAGAGTTGTTCATATTTGAAGAGGTAGAAAGATGTAGAAAACCGATGTGATGTTGCACGAGAGTGTGTCTATGTCGAGTGTGGCTAGAGGAACGCACAGCTCGGGTTTATAAGCGAGTTGATCAGAGTGGGGGGAATTGGTTTAAGAAGAGTGGGGGGAATTGGTTTAAGAGTAGTATGGTAACAGTTTAATATAGTTTATATTTGCAAGGAGTGGAAATGTTTACAAGTCCTGAATGTGGGTCAAGGTCACCCGACATTATTACCAAAGCGGGGAATAGAGCAGTAAGTAATTCTCACATTGAACCACAGACTGATCTATTCCCCGATCTGTGTTCAAGGGACAATCTACTTTCGCATCCAGTTACCAAAGCACGGGGGATGTATCACCTCTGCCATTGGACAGCAAGTGATATAGCCCGGCTAAAATGTAACTAGCAATATAAACACCCCACGGTTTTATTTACAAATTGGACAATTTTGGAAAATTCATTAATGAGCCAGCTACAAATAACGAGCTAAAAACTCGAAATAAGAGCCTTCTATTAATGTTTCACATTAATTATCGTTCCATCATAATAAGTGGGTAGGAAATAAGACGGGTGGGTGTTGTCAGCGGCTTTGCATGGACACAATGACAACGGGGTACAGTTTGCATGGCTTTGACCCCTTGTTGGAAGATTAGGATTTGGTAAAAGAAAGAAAAGACAGGCAGTTGTTGTCAGCGGCTTTGCATGGACACAATGACAACGGGGCACAGTTTGCATGGCTTTGACCCCAAGGTTTAGGGAAAAGGTGAGGATTAGAAATGATGGAAACAAAAATTAGTAGTTAGTGTTTTGTTAGACTTAAAATTAATTCACTGTAAGAAAGTACAAAGTTGATTAATAATAAATAAAACACTTCACAATTCTACAGAACAAACAACTAACTACAGAACAAGCAAATACAAGCAAAGTATAAGCAATAATACAACAACAAATCATCCCTACATCAAACCATGCAAAAGATAGAATATTTAGTAAAGAATGGTACCATTTCTTAACTAAAGATTCTATTAACGGCTGTCCGACCGACCAGCTAGCTTGACTGCTCAATACGGACTGCAAGCTGTGGTTGGGACAGGCGCTCTTTTATAGAGGAAGGGGCGGGGTCTAAAGTGGTGGGAAGAAACTAGGTAACAATAAGTTTGTGAACAAGAAACTTCTCTGTTTCTACTAAACCTCAGAAATATTACAAGTCCGGTTAGTGGGTCAAGGTCACGGGATAATAATGTTGTAAAATAACAGGGAATGTAGTTCCCTGTTATTTTACGGTTTTTCATTATCGCTAGAGGCTGCAGTGTTCAATTATTTAGACAAGTTTTACTACAATTGATCTGACTGCAAACTGATGTCTCGATCTAGCAATCAGTCTATAAACATTTAATTTAGATGGAGACCTCCACTGAATGTATAGTCGGTAAATACCGATATTATTCAGTGGAGTTAGTTCAATTTGAACATCTAGGTTGTAACCATGATATTCAAATTGCAACATCGTTAGAAAAGCTTCAGACAAAGCTAGCTCAGAAGGAGCGAGCCATGTTCTAACACCTACAGCTTCCATAGCGAAGTGATGTGTGCTTCGTGTTAAATCGGCTTTTAATAGAACTTGCCCCCTCCCCTTTATGCTTTCTAAAACTATAACATAAAGAAGCTGTACGTATTAAGAAAGTAAGAATAAGTTAGTAGAACAACTACTGTCAAGTTAAATTTCTCTAAGTCCAGAAACTAGGTCACAGACCGCAAAGTATTACGGAAGACATGCAGCTAATCCATTAACCGATAATATTACTAAAACAGAAATATATGAGTAACTAGTGAGTATTAGGTTCAATGTAGCAACTATAGAATCAACTACTGCCAAGTAAAATTTCTCCTGATATTCTAACGCAAAGCTAACTCTGTATAAGCAAATAATATATTTTCTAAGTCCTTTAAGTAGGTCACAGCCACCGAAACAATAGAAGGAGTTAGTACAAGCATGATAAGGTAGACGAAAGAAAACTACAAGTCTACTGCAACTAACATGTGCAAAGAGGAATTTTCTAAGTCCCGTAAGTAGGTTACAGCCACCAAAACAATAGTAAGAATTAGTACAAGCATGATAAGATGGGTAACAGAAAACTTTAAGTCTACTGCAACAGACATGCGTAAGGAGGAATATTCTAAGTCCTGTAAGTAGGTCACAGCTATCAAAACAATAGAAAGAATTAATACTAGTATAATAAGATAAATGAAAGAAGGAAACAAGCTATACATGCACAATTAACTACAAATACGCATCGTTATATTTCCAAGTCCAGTAAGTAGGTCACAGACATCGAACTAATAAAGAAAATTAGTACAAGCAGAATAGAAGGTAGTTAAAAAGAAATTAAGTCTACTGCAACTATAAGCAGAGAAGGAAAAGAAATAAGTCTACTACTAATTAAGCATGCACTAATAGAAAGAGGAAAATGAAGGAATTGGCGATATTTCAATAATTGGATGTCGGGCCCACACATCCAACTACCAAAGTACCCACCGGGTGCGGCAGCTGTATCCCATCGGCCTTAGAGCCGCATGTGATACGGACTACGCAAGGAGGCAACAAACACAGCTCCTATATATACCCCCGCTGAGCCGCCAGGATGTAATGTGTTACTGACAACCAACATTAAACGAGTTCCATTAACCTACAGCGTACCGGTTAAACGACTTTCCATTACCACGACGCTTTCTACAGGCAAGTCTTTAGAATGCACACTTCACATCTTGCAGTGGAGAAGACTGTTTGTAATATGGAAAGTAAATTGGAGAAAATTAAGTTGAAAATAAAGCAAGAGGAGGAGAAGAAGAACAACAAAAAGAGGAGTACCTTCAAGAGGTCAAACACATTGGCAAGATTGATTCAAAATAACATCAATAATCCATTATATTTTAAAAGAGAACCAAAAGAAAAGGAAAGAGGAGAAAACATTTTAAATGCGATCTTAAAAGAAATGATAGTTAAAGAATCATTAGTAACACCGCTAGACAAAATTGAAATTAAATTTAAAAAATTGAAAACTGATTTTCGATATCTTGTGGTGGCTATTGAAAATGAGCGAACACTCTTAATACAAAATAAAGAGTGTAGCAAGCACATGCTTGTTAAACTTCCAACATGTGTACCGCTGCCACCACGAATTGAAAATACAAAATTATTTTTAATTAGAAGGAATGGAAGAATTGACTTTGAAGTAGAATAAGAAAGAATGACAATTAAAATTAGTAATAAACAGAAAAAAAAAAAACAAAAAACAAAAAAAAAAAAAACAAAAAAAAAAAAAAACAAAACAGACTTATTAGCACTTTGAAGCCTAAGCCCGAAGATAGATCGGGCGACGCAAACTGGCGTACTCGCCGACGCCCGAGAATAGCTGGGGTGCCCATATTCAATTCATTATATCTTTATTATCGGCATATAATCCGGTTTAGGTCATCTGAATATGCCTTTTAGTTATCTGTTATTATGTTTTATCGGTCTATTATTTTTTTATCTACATCTGGTCTTGGATACATAATTATCGTAACAGCTGACAATTATCAGCTGTTACGATAATTATACAGCTGACAATTACGATAATTCAGCTGAATTATCGTAATAGTTTTGTGTCAATCTAACCGTACAGTGACTGGAATGTGTGTATATATATTGTTTTTATATGTGCCAGTGTTCCAGAATGTTTTAAAGTGTATCATACAAGGGCAAATTATGTCAAATAATTCTTGTGTAGCTATTTTTTTTTATACATATTTTTGTACTTATTTGTAGCTTCTGTAAACATAAAAAAAAAATAAAATGTACAACACCTAAAGTTTTGCCCATCATTGAAAAGAGAATTTTCTCCCCTTTACAACGATATATAATATAACCTTTTTATGAAATTTAGTTGTTCCACGAAAGGATAATATAGTTAATTGTGTATATTAATTAACTTTATAGAATACGCGTCAAAACGTAATGAGTTAGTCAAGTCTCTAATTTAACATGCGACCCATTCATCTTCAAGGAAAAGTGGATCACTGCCAGACACGGCTGGTGCGGGGAGAGGGGAACCTGTCCGGCCGCCGCTTGATTAGCATATAACGCGGCAGTTAGACGCTAATTTACGACTCCCATTATCTCGAGCGAGACAATCCACTTTAATTTGTTTACCACTCACACCGCGTATTATAAATATTTGAACTAAACTTTTATGTCTTTAATAAATTTACAAAGTAGGTAATTCGTTTGTTATTACATTACCTTTTTATTTTTAGTATTACTGTTCACTGTTCTCATGTTTATTATTAAGTAGCTAATTGCGTTAGTTATTACAATACTTTTTATTATGTGGTTTTGTTGTTCAAGCAATTTTATTCTTTATACCATTCTTTTTTATCTTTTCCTAATAATAATAATAATACTTTACATCTACAAGCTACAAGTAACACAAGTATCGGAGTAGAAGCTAGAGTTGAGAGATCTTTTGTCAACTGTTTACATTGTATATTTTGGAAGTATTTGCAACAACTACAAAGGACTTTTGGTTGGACTTGGAACTGAACATAAGCACATTTGCAGTGTGCTTTTTTTTTTATGTTAGGAATACTATCTTACTATTGTCAAATAACGGATTGTTTTGCAACAGAACGGTGTTGATCGAAGGTTCTTCATTTCAATTGTAAGGTTAGGGAGACCGATAGGGTTGTGGTGGGGGGTAATGGTAATGGGTGGGGGAGGTCGATAGTGTGGTTATGGTAGTGGTGGGGGGTGAAACCGAGTACCTAGCAGACAAGCTACCCCTATATCACTTCACGACCACCTCTTGAACAGTGCACATCGAGCTCCTATTACAACAACAACAATAAGAAGAAATGAAAACATGTCTATGAAAGCTGTAACTTTTGAACGTACTGTAAATAATTATTGTTGCGATTTGAAATGTTTTAAACTACCGGAGTATCAAGTTGATGGACTAGCTTGTTCTAAATGCAAGTGTTATAGTTATTGTGAATGCAATTGTAAAACATACAAATCAACACGCAAGAGTGCAATTGACGAAATAACTCGAAGGCTCAGTTTACTTTTACGTCGAATGAAAAGAGAGTGATCATGTCTCTTAGAATAAAAGCCATCACCTACAACACTGTTCATTTATCGACTCTGCACGATCTGCAAGTATTCACCGAGGAGTTGAAAGATCTCCTGATGACTGGTTACACCGTGACATTAGAAGTGTTTGCAACAACGAATAGCAACAACAACTATCGTTCAGACTTGGAATATGTACCACCACAAACAACATCGATGAGAAGAGGGACTGAAGTAGTAGTAGTAGAAGAAGAGAGAAACAAAATTTGAACATTACAAAAACATTATTACGTATTTATTGTTTCCAGTGTTGCCAACCTAAAAAATTCCCTTACAAAAATTTCCTCACTACAATATTTCCCACACACACACACACACACAGATCTTGTACGAATTATTATTTTCGTTACAATACTATTTGTTGTTGATTACAAAGTTTTGTTCTTCAAAACAAATACAGATCTTGTACGAATCGTATTCGTTTTTGAGTAACCAATTTTTTGTAATCAACAACAAAAATAGTATTGTAACAAAAACAATAATTCGTACAAGATCTCTTTTTTAAAACTTACTTTGGATGACCTTGAACTTTAAATCGTGACGTCACCAATTCACGTCCCCGTGACGTCCTCAGCCACGTCACACTCTAATATGACGCAGGCCAACTTTTCTTTAAATTTTTGACAACCGGAAGTCATCAATTGAGCCAGCGGCCCTAGTTTCCTACTACTCCCCTCCCACATCAGCACACTTCATATACTGTATATACCAAATGAAAAAACTGCATCAATACCTGAGTGTTGCTATATCGATGTAAAACCACCACCACTGTCATCTAATCAGCAATAGTGGAATTCATGTCAGTCTCTCTGGAAGAAAGTGCCATTGGTACTGAAAATTCGTGTAATTATGTGAATCTTTTGTATATGTCACAAATAATTTGGTGTCAGTGAACTTGTCTTCTAAGGTAAATTTGCTGATGTCCTATCTCTCCAATATACTAATTCCTGGCCTAGTTCCCTTTAACCTATCCTAAAAATGTTTCATTTGTAAAATTCTTGAATGTATTTATCAATATTTTAATGTGTAAATGAAATAAAAACATCAATAATTAAAATGTTTTATTTTAAGTAAATAATTTATTATTGTTACATATTTTTCTAAGGAATGCTTGTCTTACTTTCAGTGTACAGGTTTATTCAGTTTGATATGCCCAATTTTAAATATTACTTACCAGTATGTTTCATTTCACTGTATGTTCTATAATTTTCGTCAGTAAGTAGGTCAAACCTCTTACTGATGATGTCAATGCATAATTTCACCCAAAAAAATACAATATTCAGGTAGTAAATTCACATAACAAAAACTATATTCTTAGTTAATTAAAATTAATTTGGCAGGGACAACAGGTATTAGAACACAGTAAAATGCTTGGTACAAAATTTGCACCTCCCAGAAAACCTGTTCAAATCAGGTTTAGATTATATAGTCTGGCAGTGCATTCTAGAATCTAGAGCATCATTAAACATTAAGTGTTTCTCAAAGAATATTGTAGATGTATGAAGAGAGCTTTACGTTACTGTTCAGATGGAGATTGTATATGTGTCTAGGATGTTTTGATTTTAAACATTGAAAGTTTCTATAGACGAATAAATGGACCCAGTATATTAAGATGCACGGAAAGGTAAGAATTTAATTTCCCCTGAAAATCTGTTTGCATGACAAGGATAACATAAATATTAGGGTGATTTCACCCATAAATAGGAAAATAAATGAAAAAATATAAAATTATTGCACTAATTGCATTGGGATATAACTAAAAAACTGCAGTACCTTTTATTAAACAACCTTTTAAGTTTCATCACTCCTATAACTAAGAGATACTATAGACCTATTGTATTTTACTGCACATTTCCATACAACATGTTAATTTATTAATAAGAATCTTCATAAATACGTCTATGATATCTTTCTATAAAAAGGCAGAGAATATTTAAAAATTTATTTGATTTGAAATATAATCTACCTTGAGGGTCATATTTTGAAATGCTGGGTCCAGAAGAACTAGTTTTTTGAAAGAATTAAATTCTGATCTTAAGCAACCTGACTAAATCCGTATTTCTAGTATAAAGAAGTCTACAAATATAAAAAATTATCGTAAAAACTTTCAATATTTTTGCTTAATAAAAATTGGTAGTAAATGTATTGTCTTTTTTCTTATATAAATAATGCTACAGCCCTGTGTCCATTATTACAAATTTCTCCCAAAAGAAGTTACACGACATGTACCGGGGACAACGATGTCGAGCTACACATCGAGACAAAAGGCTGTACATAACATGTGCCATGACCAGATCATTTTCGTGGCACTTGTCAAGCGACTTGTGCCTTGCACTTATATGAATGGACGCAAGGCTTAATGAAGCATTTTAAAAATGTATTAGAAACTGTAAATAGATAATATGGGTAAAGCTCCAATGAGAAATCCTACAGTTTAATCTAAAATGTAAAAAGCGTAATGACTATAATATGAGTAATTCAAAATAATTTGTCTTTTAAACCAAAATTTCCTTCAGAAAATTGAAACACAAAGTCTTAATAAATGTATATGATGTTCCCGATTCAGTTGTTCATTAACATGGAGGCCCAACTATTTCATACAGTTAGTTTTTAGGAAATAAATATGATTGCTAAATTATATAGAATAGTAAAAAGGCCAGAAGACTTTATAGAATTTTATTTCTGACTATTAAAATAACATCAGATTTTAAATCTAAACATATCTTTTTCACTACACTACTATGAGTTTAGCTGTTTTCGTTATGTATTTACAACCTGCGAAACATCATATTTTCAACAGCTGTCTATTGTTTACTACCGAAAGTAACATTGTTTAAACCGAAAATTTTCCACAGTCAACAACACCTGTTTTTATTCCGTAGTGTAGTGAAAAGTATCGTTCAAAACTCGAGTGAAAGTGTTTTGTATGTTCTCAACCATTCGAAGTGCTCGACAAGTCTCGCACTTCAAACATATGGTCTCGAACATGCAAAGCCCCACTTTCCACTCTTGTTATGAAATATACTATTTTGTTTTGTATCAATAAATGTTATTATTAATAATGATATTTTTTTTATGAACGAAAAACACGAGCTATGCACAGATCAATTTCCAGTCTGATAACCCTTTTTTTAAGTATGCCAATTTTTAGAAATAGTGGTTTGAGATAAAATAGTAAGTAAAGTTGCCAAAGTTGAAGACAGTTTTGTCGAATGATGAAACTTCCATCATATTTTATGTTTGATGAGCTGTTTTTACGGTACGTACAACTCAAAAACACAAACTACCCTTGGCTCGATTTCTACATTTATTGACCATCTACATTCTACTAATGGAGTAGTATTGACATTTGGTTGACACTATTGATTACATACAATTTAGTATTTTACAACTTTTTTTATGTTATGTTTGAGTGATTTTTAAGCATTAAATTTACACTTTTTCAAAGTATTCCTATCAAAATCTCTTAGAACAATAATTGTAAACATAAAACATTTTTAAAATAAAAAAAATAATAAATACACATTTTAATCCCCAATTAGAGGGTAATGTTGTCTGTATGAATCATTTTATTCACTGTAACAAATTTGTTAAATTTAATTAAAAAAGCCTGTTTGACATAGTTGACTAGTAATTGACATTATCATAAAAAAAAAAAATAAATAAATAAAATAAAAAGGGAAGTTGATCATTTACTGCTTAACAACTGCACTTACCTTGAATCAGTTAAACCACAGACCAAACATAATACACTTATTTGATCTATGGTTAAACTTTCTAGCTATGACAACATAAAACTTAAATTTGTTCATAAGTAAAATTTAGCTATGGTAACTAACTTACTAATACAGACTGCTTGTAGTAAAAACATGGTTTGGTGAGGCACACTGTCCTCCAGAACAAGCAACGTTATCTATGCACAGCAGCGAACTGTCAACAGATGTGCCTTAAACACCTCAAACACTAAACAATGCTCCCACTTATCACCGTAGTTAACACCTTTCAATTACAATAACTTACATCTTCTGTTAAGAAATATGGGTGAAGCTGTATTTTTTGACATTCAACTCCAATATACATTTTTTATTTTTATAGTTCGTCTTGAATGTACTCAATTATTTAATGACATTGTAATTATCTTCATTAAATCCATATCAAAATGTGATTTCATTGATATTAAAGTTGTTGTAGTTTCATTTTAAATTGGAGTACTTTTAAAAATAACATCCACACCATTTATTATAGAACATTATATGTAATTTTGAACAAGAAGTGGTATGAAGTTTTTTTTAGTTCACTATTTTTAAATGGCTAGCGTTATATTTGATTTTTATAAAATGTTTTTACAAATAAAAATGTACTAAAACAATTAATGGGTTAAACTTTTTCAGATAAAATATTATTTAGTGAACAATATGAAATGATGGAGATATGGATGACAGTCTGTAGAAACTATGTTTAGTAAAACAGTTTTTCTTATTTTGTTTCAATAAACAGCCTGATTAAATTTGGAAACAAACGCTATATAGGGTAAAGTAAGGTATTATTGGATCATACTAGTTATAGCATTGATTTTATACACAAATAGATTTCCCATCCAATGTTAAATTTTGAGTCTCAAAATATCAGCTGTTTTTGTGGTCCGTTGTGGAGCGCTAGTGTAGCTCCATGTAAATGTAATGCAGTTTAAAACAGCTGTGGTTGCAGGCCACACTAACTAACAAAATTACTGCCACAAACATTCCTATTAGATGGTTTATCTATTGTAGGTGTATATAATCAAGGGTTATAGGCACCCTCTTTTTAAATTATTGCTTTGAATAAACAAATCCATTTAAAATCCCAAAACTTGACTGGTATACATTAGTCTACTATATCTTATCACTTGCAGTCTGTTTTTGTGTAATGGAACCTTCTGTGTCTGCTTTTTTATAAGTGTAATTTTAGAAGAAATTTAGCTTCTTTTCTTAGTAAAATTGTAAATAAATTCAACAAATGTACTTCAGTTTACTCACCATCTGTAAATATTTTTCTATTGCGAATCTTATGTATGGATTCATTAAGTACTATTGTTCACATAACCTTAAAGATTTTGTGTCTTTACCTCCAAATTATGAGTTAAAGGGGGGTGCCAACTACTGATTTTGAATTGTATTCATTTTCAGTTATTGGCACCTAACTGACAGTGTGAATAGCTCGTATATTGGGCATACCAATAACTGGATCTTTCGATGTAATTTTAGTTGGCACTGCCAATACCGGTGTTATTAGCATGCCAAGTAGGGTAAAGGGAGTGATTATTGGCACCCTATTTTAAAATTTTTTAATTTAGTAAGCCTATCATATACACAGGCAAATAGCCTATGTAGGATAAGAAATAAGTAACAGCTCAAAGATAGCAACATTATAGGTGCCAATGACTAGTTATTTATGAGCCAATAACTGAGCAAGGGGTGCCAATAACTACTGACACATGCTATTTTTACTTCAAATATATGAAAAAATTATTATATGAAGTCAGATGTTGATTTTTATTACTGCCCCAATACATGCCACTATTACACTTTACAAACAAAATATGTTTTTGATAATATTAAGTACGTCTGCGAAGTGTGAACGAAATTGAATGGCTTTGCATTCTTTAGTGCCAATAACTGGCGATTTAAACTATACAGGACTATGCAGATGATATCAATGTCTTATCAGAGATCTTGAGAAGGTTTTGAACAAAACTGAAAAATCCTCTGTAACCAATTTGGAATGAGAATAAACATGGTAAAAAGTAAGTAATAATATGCACTACTGAGTATAAACCTTTAAGAATCAGAATTGGAAGAGGAAAGTAAGAAGAATTAAAAGAGAGAGAAAATAATTGGCCAATCTGAGAGGCAGAATTACTACGAATGTTGAAGCTAGAAAATATTGTAAGCAGAATACAACAGAGCAAAACGCATTTAGTTCAAGGAATAACTTATTAACCAGTAAGAATTTAATTTCAGAAATAAGGTAACGAGCCATGAAGTTTGCAGTGTGGCCCAACTGGCTCTGTACAGGAGTGAAAATTGGAAAGTAAGAGCACAATCACATCAAATTACAAAAGATATATTCTAATCTTATCATCAAAAGAACTAAACGTGATGAAACTGACTGGCATGTCAGGAATTTCTCAATATAGAAACAATGCTATACCAAATACCTATTGACCCTTATAGAAAATACATTCTCTTCACTTTATTCTTTAAGTGTTGAATAGTTTGAACCTGTTAAATAATAGATGTTTTTTGAAGAAGTATGGTATTATGTAGAAGAGTTGTTATGTTCATGACTGATCTGATATCATATTTATGTTTAGGTTTGCTTGTTTTAAAAAGGTGAAAATTACTATGCACAAATAGAAAGACACTGCGGATGTAAATTAATGGAAATGTAACCAAATTACTATCGTACAAATAATACTGGTTAAATTACCTTTTTTTTTCCTGTCAACAGTTCTTCAAACACAATCTGCTATGTACATTTCGAAGCATAAAACAAAATGAATAAATTACTATCGTTTTAAAGAGACATAAAAGAAAAATCCTTGGTTTAGCTAATATAGTTCTAACTGCACTCTTTTTTTTTAAGGAGAGGCAGATCTCCTTCTTAACCTTACCCTGCCCATTTCTCATAGACTATTGATCTGTGTGAGAAACTTATTCAGACAGAGTAAGGGGGCGAACCAGTACAGTAGAAGGTGAATATTACTGATAAATCTTAATAAAGGCTGGATTCAAACCAGCGCTATCTCTAACCCAAGCTCAAAGTCCTGACGCCTTGGACCACTCGGCCATCGGCTCGCCAAACAAAACAAAAAGCAATTTAAACAAAAAGTTAATTTCTTTACACTCATGTCCCCAGATTTGGATTCCAAAAGCCAAGACAGGATAAATTAGCCCATAGTATACAGCAAGTAAAGTCTTACTATCCATTAAAGAAGAAAAACGTTTCAACACTAAGTTTCCTGACCCAACTATTTTACATACCAAGTCAATGTGTGACTTAAATTTTAAATTGAGTCCAATCCTGATACTCAACAATTTTGTTTCATCAGAAGATCGATTTACTGTTCATCAAAAACATATGACAGGTGTTTTTTACCCCCTCGATTACTTATTAAGAACTCAATAATACTAGTTTTTTTATCATCAATACATAGTTTGTTTTCACTAAACCATTGTAAGTGAATATTAGCCTGCTTGACCACCTCCACGTCTAAAGGACTGGGAGCTGAGACAGAGAGTGAGGTGTCGTCTGCGAACAAGCAGACTTTATCATTTTATATTTATTTTGGTATGTTTATTTTAGACGTTATGTAATAACTTGTTGAAACTTATTTGCTAAATATTATAGAATGTTTATTATGATATTGTGATCATTATTTTTAGCTTTTTTATGTAAATATTGTGCTCCGGTTGTTCTTCAGAGAAATTGGACTTGACTCAAACCACTATATTGAATTTTAATATATTTGTTCTGCTATAATGTAATTGGGATATCCTGTTTTATAGCAAGAAAAATAAAATAAAATATAATAAAATTTGTAACAAAGGAGGGTAAGTCATTAATAAAAAGTATGAACAAGATGGCACCAAGGATCAAGCTCTGGGGTACTCCCACGTCAAAATTTAGAACTTAAGACTGTGTCCATCTCATACAACCCTGACTATCGTTGAAAGGGATTTTGACCAGTTATTTTCAGTCAGCTAAACATGAACTAACCCATTCATATGTTCCACCTCGAATTCCCATAAGCTGAAGTTTATTCAACTGAATTGCATAGTCCACTATGTTGAATACTTTTGTAAGGTCATAAAAATAACTACAGGGGGATGACCCCTGCCTAATGTCTGTACAATAGATGATACTAAACTATTTATAGCACACACAGTAGATCTTCCATTTATGAATCCGAATTGGGAATCAGAAAGTAAATTATCATCTTAAAAAACTCAGGAGCCTAATTAAAAACTTTCAAAAAACTTTTGATAAAGTAGATACTAATGTAATAGGCCTATAGTTGCTGTATTCCTGTCGATTCCAAACATAAAGGGTCTTATTGTTCCAAATTAAGTGAACAAGGGAAAATCCCTTGTTCAAAGGACACATTTACTAAATGAGTCAAAGGTTTCAATAAAAGATCAGCAACCAGTTTTAAAAGTATAGGTGATATTTCATCAAAACCAATTGGAAGTCTTGAATTTAAGATCCATAATTATTTGGGATACCTCAGCCTCAGGTAAAAACATTGAATTCTAAATAGTTAATATTTTTAGGAGGTTCATGGGCTGATGTAAGAATATTAATCTGTGTTTTATCTTGTTTACCAATATTGGCATAACAAGAGTTGAAAGAGTCAAAAATAGAGAAAGGATCATTGATCAGTTTTCTGTTTTTAGACGACAGAAAGAGTTATTACTGTTGTCGTTAATTTTATTTTGATTGATGATGAGAAAGACCTCTGACTTCAGGGCTTTAATAGCCTTCCTATACTTGTGCCTGGTACTTCTGTAGGCCTGAGCAGATGAAAAGCATCTATTTCTTTGGTATTTGTATATAGAGACAGAAGAGTTCCCTTAAGCTGCAAAAGGTCTTTGGCGTGCATATAAATCCACTGTTATGCTATCTATTATATTATCCTGATTGGCTGAATTTAACAATAGATGGTAAAATAGTTACCTCTTTTTGTTCCACCACCAATCTTGTGTTATTACAGCACTACCGGTTTCGAAGAATGTCTTTCATCTTCAGGTGCACTTTCTTGGGCTTCACTTAACACAGTAAATTTAAATTCTTTTCCTTTACAGAAAACTGAAATAGCTCACTATGCTGAAGACCTTTTTGTTAAAGGTCTGATATTGAGGGGTGGGGAGGATTATACGACTCAACAACAGTCCCTAGAAAGGTATAATCAGTTTCACAACCAAATCCCAAGAGATGCACTAGTACAGTTGAAATAACAACCATTGGTGAGCGCTCCGCTCACTTGCGTGTTCTCACAGGTTAAGTTCATCCTTTTGATGTAGTGAGCATGTTCTTTGACAATCTAAAAAGATTAACAACATCCTATGTTTACCTTTGTGTAGCGCTGTTTTACTACATGTTTCACGTAATGCTCACTAGGTAAGGTGAGAATGTCTATTAGCAATAATAGTTTCAAAGGATAAGTTTCAGTTTCCTTAGTTTTTGTGCGAGATGGGATGACAGTGCGAAGTGCAAAATGGAAAATTTATGTTAATCAGAATTGGACTATACATACATAGCATATGGTTTTATGCTAGCTACCACTTTTTTAATTTAAAGTTGTATAAAAACTATATTTTATAATTGGATAAAAAACTCTGTCATTTTATTATAAAAAAATACATCATTTTATTATAACGGTAAATCTAATCTATCAAGCCATTTAAGACCTCACTTATTCTATTTATGTTAACTAGTCCCCCTGAAAAACAGTACAAAGGGCACTCTGTAACTATGTGATCCATTGTTTGGATATACTCCCCGCAATTACATGACTGATCTACTGTCAATCTCCATTTCAATTTCCAATAGTTACATCTGCCCACTCCAGTTCGCAACCGATTCAACAATGTCCACTCCCTACGAGGGGGGTTCATCTCACCTACAGGTATTAACAGATCATTAATAAAGAACTTATTTCGTCCATAAAAAATTTTCCACACTATGGCCCAGCTAGTATTGAGCCAAAAATTTGATCTGCTCAACTGCAAAGCAGTAAGTAGAGGTGAGTTTTGAGGTTTTAAGTGACCGTTCTGACGCAGGAGATCCTGAGTAATGAACAGGTACGGGACATTCAAGATCTTATTAAATTCTTTAGGTAGTGTCTCCTGACGTCTTATCTCTAGAGGAGCTAATATTGCACAGCAGCGAGAGCCAAGATAGTGAATTAGGAATGAGAGTGCCACTAATACTTATCATGGCTCTATTTAGTTGGACATCAATCGCTTTTGTATGTGTACTATTTAGCAATACAGGAGCACTGTATTCAGCAGCTTAATAAGATTGACAGACCAGTAGTATGCAAGTTAATCCAGCAATATGCTGTAGTACTTTTGCCCAGGTTTTAATTTTAGCTACTGTGTTTTGAAGATGGCTTTTAAACATCAGCGATCAATCTAATTTTACTCCCAGGTACTGTGGATGATCATTGTGGTGGAGTTTTACACCATTTAGAAAGATGTTCAATTTTCTATAAACTAATCGATTACTTAGGTGGGAGCAGGCTACTGCGGTTTTTGTTGGGTTAGGATTTAGCTTCCAGGTTCCAAAATATTTTTCGAGGGCTGCAAGATCGTTTCTGATTGTTTCTTAAGGAGCTGTGAAGTTCTTGTGTTGATAAGCTAAGCATATATAAATTTTCTAGACTTGTGATTGGGATGTCAGCAGTATACACGTTGAATAATATTGGAGCTAGTACAGACCCCCTGCGACAGACCATCCTTCAGCTGTCTAAAAGAGCTTTCTTCATGACCGAGATAAACTTTTATTAGCCTGGCACTAACCATTGAACTTCTCGATTCTTGGCATCCAAAAGTTCCAAAAGAAAGAAGCAGGGAAGGAGGCTGTAGAACTTTAATAACAAGTTGGGTGATATTCTGTCTTAAACAATCTTTCCAGTAACATAACAAACACTAAGAAGATATATAGGGCGATAGCTTTCCACTCGTTCAGGATCTTTGCCAAGCTTCAGAACGGCTTGGAGTGATATTTATTGAAAGTATTCTTATATTTATTTATAATACATATGATTAATTATTTTTAGAAATTTATCTACTTTGGACAATAGTTCATGTAAAATTAAAATATGACCATATTGAACAATTTTAACATATAAATCTATTTAACTTAAGCTACCTTCAGTTATATGGGTTATTCATAAAATGTTCGATCAGCAGCACTGCTCCTCAGTCAGTGCTACACTTCAGGCTGGGGCGGTCAACTAATTCATACCCGCTATGACACACCACACCTTACAATCCGCAATGGGCTAATAAGGCTAGTTTTATCAAAATGGGTTATTAAAATTAAATATAGAAAATAAGTCCAGCTAAACAGTTTTATTCAATTAACATTTAATGTAAAAGCGTTAAAAATAAAATTAGTTTTGACAATACAACTATTTGACATTTAGTTTTAACGTGTTTTAATACAGGAACTCTTGTTAGTTGTATTGCATTAAGACAAAATCAGAACCCTCAAAATTATCAATCATGTTGCATCAATCACTTAATTGATAACAATAATGTTTGTTAAATACCTGTTTAAAATTTATTTAACACAGTAAGAAATCATTTATATACACATATCTGATGTTTGTCTTTGGTGAGAAGTTCCTTTTGAAGGAATTATTCTGAATCAATAATAAACTAAAATATTCATGAATAATAATGTTTCAGTAACAATAAGTACACAGTATAGAGACATGTATTAACAGTATATTACTTAAGTAGCACCATAAATTGAAATGCACTGCTCTGTTACTATATGGACACCTAACAATTTAACAAGGTCTTACTAAAAATGTATAAAGTAAAAATGTTAAAACTATTCAACACTAGTTATAACAGCAATAAAATTCCACTTTATCTTGGTATCCAATACAATTGGAAGAAACAGACAGTGTTTAAAAGGGTTATATTTTTTCACTTCTTGTTCCTTTTTTCTACTTACATGATTATCGGAACAGTAAATAAAATATTTAATCTGAGCCATGGCACTATAACAATTGTAAGTATTTATACAACTAAACTGTAAATATTTATTAAGCTAATACTACAAAAAAGTTAGTCTAGTATAAAGGCACTAAGTAAGTAAATTAATCTCTGTTAACATTCACATTTAGTCAAGTTAAGTAAAAAACATAAATAGTTTCTTAAAAATATTTGGTGACATTGAATTAAAACACTTTCTTCATGCTAATCAGCAAACAAGGCAAAAATGTAAATATTTCATAAAATAGAATATTTTTGTATTATGCAATACAGTCACTTTTTGTATGACTGGGAAATGAAATAATTAAGAAACCTTACAATATAAATTATGTAAAAATTACCACCAACACATGTACATTATAGAGAAATAAACGCTTGCTTCCATATTAAAGGTGGAATTTGTTTTTGTAAATGAAACCTCAGTTGACTAATTGGTTCATCAAACTAAGCAGCTAATCATTTAAGTGATGAATCTTAAGTCATTCAAATGTATTATTTAAATTTGTTTTTGTAAATGAAACCTCAGTCGACTAATTGGTTCATCAAACTAAGCAGCTAATCATTTAAGTGATGAATCTTGAGTCATTCAAATGTATTATTTAAATTTGTTTTTGTAAATAAAACCTCAGTCGACTAATTGGTTCATCAAACTAAGCAGCTAATCATTTAAGTGATGAATCTTAAGTCATTCAAATGTATTATTTAAATTTGTTTTTGTAAATGAAACCTCAGTTGACTAATTGGTTCATCAAACTAAGCAGCTAATCATTTAAGTGATGAATCTTAAGTCATTCAAATGTATTATTTAAATTTGTTTTAAAGCATTTGCCAGACTTGTAAATTTACACTTTCGGAAAATTGTTTTACTATTCCTTTCATACGATCTGGTTTATTCTAAAATTGTATGGAGTAAAAATAAAATAACATACATTTTATAGTGAATACTACATTTTTTAAAGCAAATGATTTATTTCAAAAAGCCACAAACATTCTGTTTACTTGATATATGATGGGCTTATACATAGAAATATAAATGCTACAAAATACAAGTTAACAAATATTTATCGGCAAACATTTTTCTATGTTTAGAAGCTATGTCACCAGAATTCAATTCCTATAACTAGAAGACTGCAGCAATTCATCTGAACATGTTCAAGTATTGATAAATATAACACCCCAGAGGCAGGCCAATACACTATACTACTCACTCACTCATCAATTTAGTGAGTGACCCTGGCATACAAACTCCATTACATCTAATTTTTAAAGCACCCAATCTGAAAAACCTCCACATAATTCACAAACATTCTATTTTTCTTATAAAAAGATTGCAAACGTTAACACTTATAATATGACAAAACTTGGGAGTATGAGGAATTACTTTTTTTATAACTTTGACCTCTTGACTCGCATAACCAGGTAATATAAGTAGTTTTTCACAGTCTATTTCAATGTCTCAATCATATAATTAATTATATTTGAGACCCTGGAATAAGGGTATGGAATTTTGAGACCCTGGAATTGATAAGTTTATTCAATGTCCGTAACTATGTTTTTTGCTTTAAACTAGGGGTGTGCGAGTAGCAATTTTAAGATTAAAGTCGAGTAGAATCAAATTGAGTTTTTAGGCATAATTTTGAGTTTTTTTCGAATCGAGTATTTAACCCTTAATTTTCAAAAATGAAAACACTGAAATGAAGTAACCAATACATTCTAACACTATTTAGTTTGCTGAATAATTAATAATTTATGAAAAATTATTTTAGAATCTATGAAATAATTGTATTATTGATTAAATATAAATATTTATAAAGACATATGTCAAATAAACTGTACAACATCTGATATATTTGTCATAACTTATAAAAAAGAGGCCTAAAATAAATTCAGAGTAAACATTTAAAATATTGAAATTAAATAAAAATTGCAATCTGGTACTAAAAACAGTATATAATATACTTGCTGCTAACTCTACTGTGAAAGTTGATCTATAAACTTTAATCAAATCAAACTGACAAACTTAAATTAATTTTCTTAAAATATAAAGAATTCAGCAATAGAGGTGGAAAAAGATTGGTCTCATCACTAAAATCGATTTTATTTTTATTATATTTCCCACGGTACTTTGCATACCAATGTTTACAATATTCAAAAGTTAAAACTATTAATGTGTAATGCTTTTCTTTGATAGAAAGTTCAACCTAACAATAAATAAAACAAAAGTTACACAATAATATGTTCTTTTCAACTAACCTCACTTTCACCATTGACTACAATGTTATGTTTCCACAAACAGAAACAAAATAATTAATTGTCAATACAATGCAAACTAGCGATAACAACTGCCGACTGGTGAAGTTTAACCTTGTTTTTGTTTTCATCCTATTATTCATACTTCGATGTGTCAAGTTGAGCTGTCAAGAGATGGGTGTTATGTTATTTAACAAAACAGAATAAATAACATGGTTATAGTAAAATTTTTATAACCCTACTAACCTAAACCAATGAATGCAGTACAATGACTCAATCCTGCATCGAGTGACTTAATTTGAAAGAATGTTTGTAAGACGCCCTTTACAATGACACACCTGGTTGCCCCTCACCTACCGCCGGCTACGGAGCACGTGTCTACCATTATAAAAATTTAACTAAACAGCAATGTAACCAGTTAAAGATTTAACAGGTTATACAAAATACCCTGTTATTTTTGTAACTCCCAGTCATGATGCATGATAAGGCTATAACGAACTTTATAGAACTGTAATGCAAAGTGGTAATGGAGAGTAAATATAACGCACTGAGAAGTAAACGGAACTGTAACTGAACTGCGAATGAAACTTAAGACTCTTACATGCTACAGTTAAATTATCAATAACGGAACAAACTTTGAGCAACTCTGTAACTTTGAGGAACAAACTCTGTAACGTCAAGCCAAGCCGCAACGTCCGTAACTCAATAATGTAACGTAACACAAGGCATAACTTCAACTTCATCAAGAATATTTTATTTCCATTGATTTGTGGTAACAAAAATACAAAACCTCAATTTACACTATATACACCTATAAGCCATACTCACCAGGCCTATGCAGACAAACTCAATTACAATAATTACTGTACCATACTTACACTAAAAACACTTAAATATATTGCAAGACAGCATTTGTCTGTTACTGAATGAATTTTACCAATATATTTCCAAAACTTACTAGTCATTTCCCTAAGTTATAGTCATTAATTTTAATATGGGAAATTTTAAATCATGACCTATATGTTCAGAACTGAATACCAACTGGGCTATCCAAGAATTCTTTAACGGAATAAAAAGGGGTTTTCAACAGCCAGTTTGTTATTGTGGATTTGAATTTACTGAAATGAATCTCTCCAGCTTCAGAAGGAAGCTTATTGAAAAATTGTACACTATTAATTTTGAAAGAGTTCTCAGTTTTTGAAAGTCTATGGTATGGAATAACAATTTTGACCCTATATCTGGTGTTATGAGTGTGAATTTCTTCTCTGCGAGTTAAGTCAGATATGTGAAGCCTAGTGTGTAGATAAGAGAATTTGGAAAATGTAGATATTTATTAACATCATAAAAATAAGTTGAATGAAAAAAGGTTTGCAATGTTCCAAACCATTTACTCTACACATGGTTCTGATAGCTTTTTTTGTATAATGAGAATATCTTTGACTGCACCAGAGTGACCTCATACAATTAGACCACAGGCTAAGTGTGAATGGAAGAAAGCCTGAAATATTTTTGTACAACAATATCTTTTAACTTCCACATTAGATATGAAACTCTTGAGATCCTTCTAAAAACACCGAAAACATGAGTCTTCCACGATAGCTTATTGTTTATTGAAAAACTGAGAGGATTAACAGAATTTAGATTACTCAGGCTTGAGAGACTAAGAAGTATTTCTTGGGTTTTGTCTCTGTTGCAAAGCAATTTATTCGTATAGAACCAGTTTAGAGCAGACCTATAGGCCATGGCTCTACATTCCTCAAGACTTTCAGAGTTTCTCTGTGACGTGAGCAAGGTAGTATCGTCTGAATAAATATAAACCTGAGATTGCAAATTGCATGGTAAATCATTAATAAAAACAATAAAGAGGAAAGGGCCCAGGACAGATCCTTGCGGGATGCCCGTGGTTACACTTAGGGTGGTAGATTGACTGTTATTAATATTGACATATTGTTTACGATTAGTACAGTAATAGGAAAGTTTATCTAAAAGAATACCCTGGTCGACGCAGTCAAAGGCCTTGTTGAAGTCACAGAGTTAGAAAAACTAATTCTTTGTTTTCATAACCTTTGATAACTTGGAACGTTATCTAGACCATCTGTAACGAGGTTTCGAGCCATTATTAACGTCAGGCCATAACAGAATAACTGTCTAGAGTGTTGTCTAGAGTAACAGGTAAAAAAAAACACAGATTATTGTAACACGTTAACAGAACATAATGGAATTATGTAACAGGTTATCGAAAAGTAACTGTAATGCCCAACTGTAGAGTAAACGTCAACAAAAACTCAAGACAAAATGGATAACAAATCGAATTCATAGTTAGCAGTATATTTATATTGGGACTGGGACTCAACGAGTCTCCTATGTACTGGAGTAGCTACATTATTCCTTACTAATTATTTTATTTGTCATGGTGCCGGAAAGAAACTGTTCCGGTCATTCTGTTTTAAATTACTATAGATTTTCAATTTCAATAGTTTACGTTTCATACATAGTTTCTGTTACAGATTAAACATGATTTAACTAAATCTGTCTGAAATTATCAGTCTTAGAATAGTTTTATTCATAAACTTTTAAAGGATGGGCCTGAAATTAAATGCAAATGTTAAATTCAAATGTTGGTAAAATTATGAAACAAAGTTTTGAAACAGTTCAATAACTTATTTTTTATGGTCAGTTATCACATTTTGTATCAATAACTAGTGACGGCTATTTAGAACAGCTTATTTGTACGTGCCTTCTTCATAAATAACAAGAATATTTTTTGCCATAATCGCCATGGCCGTACGGTCGAGACTGGTGTGCGTGAACCACGAATCCGAATACATTGCAAGAACATCTCTGGTTACAAATACAATATAATGATCGTATTTCAAATACAGTTCCTACATAAAATACTTATTTTTATAATTTATTATACAAATGGGACTTTGTCTTGATTATACCATTTTACACTTAAAGATTAATGTGGCAAAACTTGACTTGATTTTTTTGAGTTATTTTAAATCTGGAGTCGAGTTTGAGTTTTCCAAGTTACTGGCAAACAACAAAACTTTTTTTGTCCAGAATAACAAGAAAAACATGACAACATCAAACTTGAAAATTTAAATATGAAAACAATCCTGAATTACAATTGATATAACTATAACTTGGCAATAATTCTCTACTATTGGAGTCTTACATCAGTCATTGTAAACATTAACCCTCAATAAGGCAAAAGAGGTTGCCAACAGCAATAAACAATTTTGATTAAAATACTAAATTGGTGACAGTGAAAGCTAATTGTAGTCAAAAGTTTATAAAAAGTTTTGTTGCTGTTGTCATAAACACAAGCCTCCTGTTAATACAATTTGAGGTTCAATAAATAAATCCTACGCTATATCTTATTCCGATAAAACTTATTAACTTTTCTGTTTTTGGCGAGATATCTTTTGAGTTTTGTCGTTCAGTTTGGGTGGAGGAGGTCCTCTGGCACTCATATGGCGGTTGTAAACACTGGAACAATTATGATTAATACTTTGAGTTGTTAAAGTAACAAGACTAACATTGAGGATGGTGTTAGTAAGGTCTTAAGTGCTGGATGCCAATCTAACTGAGGGATTCCTCAATTTTGTAATATAACTAGTAGACAAACCTTCACATCTTACTGTCAACATTACGACAATGTGTTGCTTATTAAATTGTAAATACAATAGTAACACAGGGTATCTTCAATTTCAAAAAGCTCCCTCAAAATCAAAATATTACATTTCAATTTACTATATATATCATCACTTTACTGACCTTGTGTTTGTGTTACTGATAATAATGAAACTGAGAAGTAGACCTGATCATTGGATTCCAGGGGATCAGGCATGTCATGAAGGGAAGAATCGGAGCTTCTTAAAAACCCTCAAGACTAAGAGAACATTCTACATGGGAACACAAATACAATGCTAAAAATAGGTAAAATAAAACAACTGACAAATGTAATGGACATAATCAATATTAAAATACTGGCTATACAAGAAACACAATTCTTGGATGAGAATCACTTTGGCTCAGAGAATTTATTTTATTTTATTTACACGCTTTAGTACAGTTATTATACCAATTACACCATAGCAGTACAAACTATTTTAATAATCCACTGTGGAGTTTCCTTTGCTCACTTCATGCTTAAATTTAAATAACTTCTAATAATAATAAATATAATAGCAATAATAATTAATAGTAATAATAATAATAATGTTAACCTGCGTACATTACATAAGTAATATGAATAACAATAAATAAACTATGTATAATTGTAACAATAACTATATATCTTTAAAAAAAGTAACTAATTTTAAGTGCCAATAAATATCATAATAAATAAACAGTTTTACTTCAACAAAAATAAATAAAAACTCAAATATGAATAACAGAAACATTTACAAACAAGGAAATAAATAAATAAATATATAAATAAGATCAATATATAGTATGCTTTAGTATCTGATAATAATTAAAAACTTAGCGATATGAAACCAGCTAAGAATTTTGCTTTATAAACTTTCAAGGAATCAAAAAATATATCGACATTATTTCTGTTAGATATGAGTAAATTGTAAGTTCTCATGTAGTGTCACAGGGGGGAGGAGGCATGAGAGGTCGTGTGGCAGAACGGGAGGTTGAAGAGTTTGTTTCTACTCTGGAATGTAGGCACTCGGAGAGACAGACCAGCCAAGCTAGCGGAATCGTCAACCCCCGCCCCGCGCCAGTCTATACAGGAATACTAGGCCCATGAGTGTTCTCCTCAGTGCTAAAGTCCGGAATCCAAACATCCCAAGTAATTCGTGATACAGAACCTCATACGTGTAAATATTAAAACATTTGTAAATATAAATCGTAAAAATCGCTTTTGAATTCTTTCAAACGCATCACGGTAAGTTATATAAAACGGACTCCATATCACTGCTCCACTCTCTAGCCTCGACCTGACCAAGGAGTAGTACAGCTTAATTAAGGTTTCAGTGTTCCTAAAGTTGACACTTTGTCTAAAAATAAAGCCCGTCATTTTACTGCTAGAGGCTATATACATGCTTCCACATGAGGATTAAAAGATAGCGTGTTAGTTATATGAACTCCTAAATCCTAATTTTATATACTCTTAATATTGAAAATCCATTTAAGAAATAATCAATTTTTGGATACTCCCAAGATCTTGTAAAAGTAATTAACTTTCGAAACATTAAAAGTCGTTTTATTATTTATACTCCACTCTAAAACATTGTTTAAGTCTTGTTGCAAACTAACAGTATCCTCAGGGCTCTTAATATATTCAAACAGCTTCAAATTGTCCCCAAATAATAGTGTTTTTGCAGATAAAATACAGTCACTTAAATCATTTATCAAGATAGTAAAAAAGCAAGGCCCTAAATTCGAGCCCTGAGGCACTCCTGACTGAACATTAAATGTACTTGACGAGACTCCGTTATAAAATACAAATTGTTTTCTATTTATAATATATGATTTGAAGAAATGTAAAAACGTATTTGAAATTCTGTAAAAATATAGTTCATTTAATAAAATTGTATGGTCTACTTTCTCAAATGCCTTGGCCAGGTCACGAAATACCCCCCCCCCCCCCCCGTTCGGGTTCCAGACTCCAACCCCGAGGAAACATAACTAGTGAAATTCAATCAATTTCTATTGACTGATCTGCCGGGAATATAGCCATGCTGACAATCAGAAACGTATTTTTGAAAGTGATTAAATAAACGTTTATGAATTTTCATTTTGAATATCTTAGATGGCACCGATAAAACCGCCACTGGCCTACAGTTCATTATTTGATCCTTCTTGCCACTCTTAAAAATAGGAGTTACTTTAGTGATTTTCCATTTTTCAGGGAATATGTTTGTTGTTAAACTTAAATTAAATAAAAATTTTAAGGGTTTGATTAATAGTTCAGAGCATCCTTTAAATAAATTCTGTGGGGGTAAATCAGGTTCAGTGGTACATTTTCATTTTAACCTTTTAATGGCCTCCTGTACATCCTGACAGCGAAGGCGAGGAAGTGTGAGACAAGACACCCCGGTGAGGCACGGCCCCTCCACCGCGCACTCCACACTAGGCTCATTCGTATACTATTCATATACTGAGCCGAAATAATCTGTAAATGCTTTTGCCACCGCCACTCCGCTGTCTTGCTTAACTCCATTAAATTCCATTACAAACACTTTATTTTTATCTGTGTTTCACTTTCAATAAAATTCCAAAATTTACTGCTGTCCTGATGCAACATATTTTCCAATTGTCTGTATCATTTCTATAAGCTACATTTATTTAAATTTTTACTACGATTCGTTGGTTTTTAAATAAATTATAAGTTTGCACAGTGTTGGTTTTTTCCACCGTCTTCTCAATTTTTCTTTAAGTTTTAAATTAAATATTACTGAGGGTGTAAACCAGAAAGGGTACTTTGACTGTTTATTTCTTTTTAAAGGGCAAGACTGATAAAGGAAAGGTTGTAAAAGTAATCAATAGCTTGATCAACATTTGAAAGCGTATATAAATTAGCCCAGTCAATTTTGGATAATTCTTGATATATTTGGAGGAAGTTGGCTCTGCGGTAACAATAGCCAGCTGACTGAGTTGACCTTGACCTGCTAGACAACGGAGCAGCGATAACAACACTCACCTCCAGTGCTGAGTGATAAGGGTCTTCCCTGACTAACCTTCCTCGCTTCTCCATACAACTATTTCTTTTATATCAGAAATTATTAAATCTAATGTCTTATTTTGAAAGTTACGATTATCCTTTATTAAATTTAAATTGTGTAAGTTCAAAAATACTGCTAATTCTCTACACAGCCTGTCACCGTCATTCAAGTTATAGTCTTTGCCAAAAATTGATAAATGAAAATCACCTAAAATGAGAATATGACTCTTAAATGACAATTTTAAATGCGTGAATATATTGAAAAACGGTTGATATATTCCCAAAGGTGACCTGGGCCATAAAATAAACTACACAAACATAAAATATATTCCCCTTATGGTTTGAATTTTTTATGCAAGTACACTCACACCCCGGGATTGTGACATTAAAACTATCTACTCTAGTACAAAATAAATTATTTGAAACCGCCATCAAAACCCCTCTCCTTCTGCTTCCCTGTCACCTCTAAATTTCTATCACATCTAAAAACACTATAGCAATCTGAAAAAAGCTCAAGATAATTTACAGTTTGCTGCAAATTTGTTTCAGTTAAAGCTATAATTTTATAATTACATGCTAGCATGCTATTAAAAAATGTATTGGTTTTGGATCGTAACCCTTGCACATTTTGATAGTAAACTTAGTGCTAAAAAATATTCCTATTCATTCAAATTAAAAAAAATTATCTTAATAATGAGCCTATAAATATGCACGCAATACTATATGAAAAAAATAAATATTATAATAAATAGTAACAGACTACATAAATAAAAAAATAAATAGTCCAAAAAGGCTAGCAAGTTATCAATATTAAACAACATGCAGAATACAGAACTAAATAAATATATATATAGTGTGTGTGCATGCCAATATTAATGCCAATATATAGTGTGTATTGTTAATGTGTAATATAATGCTTCATTAACATACCGTGTGTAGTAATAAATGCTACTTACAACCAAATATATGCTACATGCGGTCAAAGTCTTTGGTTGACAAAATCCTGATAGCCAGAAATCCTTTCCCACGTCTAGTATAGATGCAGCAATCGGTAGTCCACAAGTGCATGTATCCACTCTCCTTTGCCTTTTCCCGAATTTTCTTCAACAGCTCCCTATTCGACGGTGTTAATGACTCATTAATGTGAATGGAGCTATCACTGACATATCCCAGGTCTGAGGCGTTAAGGTTGCGTCGAACTTTCCGCTTGCTCAGGAACATGTCTTTGTCGAGACGGCTGACGAATCTGATCATAATGGGCCTTGGTTGTGAACTGGAGATCTTCCCCATCCTATGCACAGCATCGATTATGCTGGAAGACCAGTCATCAAAATGAAGAGTATTTGCAAGATTTCGCATAATAAAAATGATATTTTCCTTCTTCTCCTCCGGGATACCATACACAAACAAATTATTCCTGTGCGAATATTGGTCTAGGTTGCAGATATCATTTGTGACTGTTTGTACACTGTTGTGGATTTTACGGACTTCTTCATTTAGTTTTAAAACATCATTCTCACATTTAGCAATTTTTAAGTCTTGACCAGATATCAAGTTCCTTAATGCCTTTAATATTAGCATGACAGAGTTCAATGGATGCGCACATATCTTTTTGTTAATTTTTAATATCACCGATGTCACTAGAATTTTTATCAAGAATTTTTTTCAAATTGATATCTTGAAGGATAGGCACTGCAGCAGTATCACTCTTGAGCTTGGCAGTACTGCGTGTCATGACCTTGAGCTCTTCAGTCATGGCGACCACTGATAATACACAGTTCAGACTGACTCCAACTAACTTAAACCAATGAGTATGTAAAACTCGTTGCAGTTCAAATAAAAAACAGGTGATCACAATCAACTATGTCACTAAATACACTCACTGCACAATCGCCGTGTAAAACCAATCACTCTAATTACTAGTAATCAACGTAGCCACTACTAGAGAAATCTGGAGTGTCCGTGTTGAATGGTAGTCAATGTTCGGATGTTGTGTAGTGAAGAGAACTGAGTGTCAGACTTGTCAGTTAGCTGAAAATCAGACCAACACTACGTGGTTCGGATTCCACGTAAAGCTGTAGGTCCCATAGTTACCCTGGCTATTGGGCTATTAATAAATAGTCCTTTCTGAGCTAAGTCGAACTCAGATAGTCACAATGACTACACTCGTTCATCTACACTCATCACACTCATTCACTCCTCATATTCGCCCATATCTCTACGATCGGCGTCTTACAGATGAATAATGAATAATAAAGTAAAAAACTAGTGAAATTACGGAGCTGATTATAAAGCGTGTCACACACTGCTCATCCCCACTCTAATCACAGGATATACAAAGGTAATCCAGCTAAAACCATTCCAGGGAAGAACCTTACACTTTTTGGTACAGGATTAGTACTACATAAGTCAGTATTAGACACAGAAGTGGATTTCAATTCTAAGTCGGAAAGAATATCAACAATTTTTTTACCATCAGGAAACAAAGCCTGCACATTAATTAATGCACATGCACAAATGACTACAATAAGAAAAACCCACAGATAATTGATAATTTCTGGGAGGGTCTAGAAGAAACTACCAACAAAATACCTGAAAAACACATTAAAGTAAACACACGATGAGACTTCAATGCCCAACTAGGCAGGGAAATAAAGTTCAGAGACACTACAGGAAAACACTCAAAGAGAACAAACAAAAATTGAGAGAACTTTAAAAACCTTTGCCGGAATTTTGACCTCAAAATCATGACAACACAATTCCAGAAACCATGAAAGAAACTATGGACTTGGAAATCCCCTAACTGTTCACTGGGTAAATTTCAAATAGACCATGTAACAATATTTTTAAAAACACTAGTGCAATTATGAATGTACGAATAAGAAAAGTTTTTTTTTTCATCAGATCATCACCTCCTTCAAATAAAATCTAGATTTATTACCCAATAGATAAAACAAGAGAGTCAAGAGATTATTCAGAACTGACCCAGAATACTTACAGCTAAACAAGAACAAAATAATAGAAGAAGTTCAGTAAGTTAAAAGTCAGAATTGGACAGAACTATCAGCAAAAATACAAGAACTGATAAAATTTGTACAACCACCAATAAAAAGGAAACACAGATGGTGGAATACAAAATGTGATACAGCTATAGAAAACAAAATACAATCTTGGAAAAACTTTAATAGCTGTATAATACCTGAAAAATGGGAAGAACTTAAAAAGGTAACAAAATATCTTCAAAAATAATACGTAGAGAAAAAAGAAACTACGAAAATAATAGGCTGAAGGAAATAGAAGAGGATTTTTCAAGGAACAACACCCAAACTTTCCACAGGACTTTTAGAGAAAATATGACAGTGTATCAACCAACAAGTCTATGCTTCAAAAGGCAGGACGGAACACTGGAGACGAAACCGAAGAAAAATTATTAATTACTGGCACAGTACTCTTTTAAATGTACTTTGAAACTCTTCTTAAATGTGAAGAGCCAGTAGAGAGATTACAGTTTGTAAAATCAATACCTAACCCAGACTCAGTACCACCGACACAACTGATGAAATTGTGATTATTATAAATTCATTGAAAAATAACAGAGCGCCTTGAGAAGATGGACTAATATCAGAAATATGGAAATCAGACCACCAACACATTACACCCAAAATACATAGGATCATAGAAAACAGCAGAAATACCAGAAGAATGGAAGTCAGCATTAATACATCCACTCCACAAGAAGGGAAATAAAGCAGAGCCCAACAATTACAGAGAAATTCCACTACTGCCCATCTCATCTAAAATTTATCAAAAGCATTATTAAATCAATTAGAACCTCAGATAGATAGGAGAATACAAAGGAGGATTCAGAAAGGGAAGATCATGCAGTAAACAAATTTGGAACCTAAGAACAATTGTATCAACAAGAAAATCCAGAAACACCACAGTAACATTGGTTGACTTAAAAAAAGCCTGACTCTGTAGATAGGCAGACTCTGTTTAATACATTAGAAGAAATAAAAGTTGATATCAAAACTAGGTAATTGATTAAAGAAACTATAACAAATACAGTATCTAAAGTTAAGTTTATGGATACTGTATGTGTAAAGCAAGTTGTTGGAATCATTCGAAATCAAGACAGGAGTGAGGCAGGGAGATGGACTATCTCCCATTATATTTAAAACAGTTCTGGAAAAATATTAAAAACATTGGAGAAGGGAGTTGAGGGGATACAGATGAAGAAGTGTAAAGGAAAACCATCAAAGTCAAATGTCTAGCTTTTGCTGATGATATAGCCATCATAACAAAGAATAGAGAAGAAGCAAAAGAAGCTTTTTAGAGTCACTAAACAAAATTTCAGCCAAAACAGGACTACAGATATCATACCACAAAAGTAAGATATCACACTCTATGGAGACTAAGTATAGAAAAGTAAAACAAGTAGAACATTTCAAATATTTAGGAGAAATCATACAGAAAACAGGACTAAATATGATATCAAATGAAGAAAGGGTTAGAAAACTTCAATAATCTTACAGACTTACATGGAATTACTACAACAAGAGAAACATTTTCACTAGAGCTATCTGAGGCATTACAATACAGTAGTTTTGCCCAAAGCTTTATATGCTTCAGAAACATTAGGCACAGAGGGAAGAACAAAAATCAAGGATATAGAAAAGCAAGAAAGGAAAATACTAAGGAAGATCTATGGGCCTGTTCACAGAGAAGGGATGTGGAGAAAGAGACCTACAGCAGAGTTATATAAGCAGATGGAGACCATTACAGATAACTTTAGGAAAATACCATATTTTATGGGCACATTTACAGCATGAGTGACGATAGACTGACTAAGAAGATCTTTAACATAGTTAAGAACAGTAAAGAGAAAATGAATTGGTTGAAAGAAACCACGGATGATCTCATGACACTAAACATCTCTGAAGAAGTCATATCAATCAAAAAAGAGTATAGAGAAAATCAGAAAACAGAAGACCACACGGACACCCATAAAAGAAGTGGATAGAGGGGAGGAAAAAAGAACATAATGAATATATGAAGGGTTTTTGGGAAGAAAGGAGAAGAATCCAAAATGATAGTTGATAGTGTTTTGACGCTTTCCATTGGGAGAATTAACAATGATGATAATAATAATAAAACTGAGAAAAAATTATTAAAAAAGTATTGATTTATTATTTACTAACTATTATTATAAATATTTATAGGGCTATACGTACTACTTGTATGTTTCAGTACGAATGTAGTCCATTACATGGTTGATGCCAACTTGAAGTTGATCTGCTATTGGAGTCACCCAAGGATTGAAGTCCATCTTCACTACTGACTTATTTCCTACCAAATCTAAGTTACCTGAAAAAAATACATTACTACTTGTAAAGTGTTGTCAAAATTTTATACAGATAGAATTCAAGCAACACAAAACGAAATATTTAGTTTTTGTCCGCATCCCTTCAATAAACTGGTGTCTTTAGTTCAACAGAGACTAGCAGTGAAACCACAGACACTAAGAACAATACAAACAGATTATTTTATGGACCATAATGTAAGCATTAAATAAAATAAGTTAAAGAAAACAGATGTATTGTATGTTTTGAGTAGTGATTTTGACCTTTATAGACATAGAGAATCAGACATAACTAGTTTGGTGAGCTGATTTTTACATCCTGGCTTCATGAGTTTAAGAACAATGTTTTGTAAATGTCTTTTACCTGCAGTTATGTCTTGCTTCCTAGCATAAACAGCATACCTTATTACAAGTCTTTCAGGCTCAGCTAATGTGTACAACTTAGTACCACACTTATGATATTTCCGTACATACAGGGTGTATCAGACAACCTGAGCCACTCGCCAACAAATTGAAATGGAATATTCCTTTCAACTGTAACCCTACATTTTTGACACCAAAGAATTTAAGAAAATTAATTTCAACCCTATTAATTGCCTCAATACAGGAACTGTGGGGGGGGGGGGTATTTGGGAAATTTTCAAATAGCAAGATATATTGTGGGATACTTCATTTTAAAAGTTTTTAATGCTCATAATTTTGATATGAAGTTTTAAAATATGCTTAGTCCTTAAGTGCAGGGCAGCCCAAAATGTAAAGATTCTGGTCTTGATAGCACAAGTTAGATATGACATTTTTACCCAACCGCTTCTTATGACATGACCTTCCATAAAATAACAGGAATACTGAAATAATCTTACTTTTTTTATTTTTTTAAATCCCTCCCAACATTAGGAAAATGAAAACAGGTACAGTGTGGAGCAGTGTTTCTCCATAGGATTTCATGAAAAGCCTATCATTTTTCACAAAATAACCTATGTGCTGCAACTTTTTTCTAATGTTTTCTAGCTCGCATTTTGTCTGTCTTTCAGCTATTAATTTAATATTTAGTAAATAAAAACAAGAACAAAGAATTTTGAGAATGTTTGTGGCTTATAAAAATACAAAGGGGTTGTCACTTTAATAAACTATTGCAGTTCTAAAAAAATTTAGGGCCCCAAAAATGTGTTAACATAGTGAGTATACCTGGTATAGAGCCTCACATATCAAACTTGAGCTGGCCCAAAAATGTTGTACCATCAACCCTATGTCATGTTGCATAACAAATTAATCTCCTCTAAATATAAAACTGTATTAGTATTTAAAGATTTGAAACTATGCAATGTCGGATGAGAAACTTACATTTTATGTTCCTTTTACTTTTTCATTGCTATTGAAAAATCTTTAAAATTATGAGTAACAGGATCTATATGTACATTGAAAATAATTTTGTTGAATTCTTGGAGGGTCAAAAATGTAGGAATACTGTTAGAGAGATATATTCATTTCAATTTTTTTAGTCAGTACCGGTCATGCGAGTCACTGACTAAACAGGCCCAAGTGATCTGATATACCTCGTATATTGTCGAAAGACTGGTCTTGCTACGCCACAAAAATCACAGATTTGTCTAGGCTCATGTCTTTGCTTTATTAATGTATAGAATCAATCTGATTCTTTAAGTAACTAACAAACTTCTCTGGTTTTGAACCAGTTTCTTATTTTTATCATGTTCACTACATGGTTCATCTGAGAAGGACAGACAATGGAGTATATTTAGGAACCTATATACAGACATTTTGTACCCTATAGAGGAAATGAAAATAACAAATGGGTCTTATAATAGGTCATATAGTTTATGATTCCCATACGAAGCAGAAGTCTTGGACTATTTTTTAGTTCACAAACCGTTAGCCACTTCCAAGCACAAATTTGTAATCTTATATCTCATTTAACTCTCTAAAAACAGTTGTTCACGTTTTTTTAATGAATGTTACAATTCTTTCTTAAGAATATTTGATCAAGAATTTAATAATATAGTAAGTTAGATCTGGCCCTTGTATCGGCTATAATGGGACACCACTTGAGAGATGCGCCCGGAAGGTTGTTTCTCATGCGAGTCACTTTTGTCTTCTTCACTCTCACAACTGTGCAAATCACAAACAACCAAGTCATTTTCACTAGACAATAGTTGGAAACTACCTAGGGACATTGAATGTCTAGAGGTCCAGGTTAGGCAGTATTTGTCAATGAAATGTGTAAAAGACACAAAAACGCACAAAAATGCAAACACTGGTGTTAAAAATGCACATTCAGAGTAACCTTTACTCCTAACGGAAGCAGGAGTGATCTCCCCCCAGACACAGTGTTACCTCAAATACAGGGAAACACTAAATACCACAATAGTTCCCTCCAAAAAATAAAAGATGTTATACTGGTGTCACACACACAGTTTGAGGAAAATTGAGATGTAACACATACAGCGAACGTGTGAAAAAAGAACTAAGCAATTATTTTGATTTCTAATGATTCTAAAATAGTAAAATAAATAATGTTGTATGGTTTTATTAAGAAATGAAAATGATAATGGATATTAACTACTACAGGCAAATTCTCAATATCCATTATTCCTCTAAAAATATTTAAAATCAACTATGAAACCTTGACTAAGTAAATAAAAAAGTCCCCTACCTATTTCTGGAGGAAGCACAGTCAGCCTGTTTGCCTGTATATGAAGTTCTCTTAATCGAGTTAGGTCTCCAATTTCTTTGGGCAACTCAATGAGGTCATTTTCTCGCAAAACTAACTGAAAAGATAACAAGAAATTTACATCAATATTTCTTTTATGTCTAAGAGAACACCAATAAGAGTAAGTAAATATTTTCAAATATCTAGACAGTATGATTTAAGGAGATATGATTGCAGAAAGGAAATAAAAGTAATAATTGCTATGGGAAAAGAAAGATTTGATAAAAATAGAAGTTTACTTTGAGTAATGTTGGATAAGAAGCTGAGGAAAATATTTATTGAAATGTTTCATTTGAAAGTGTTTTATTATGTGGAGAGGAAAAATGGGCTCTTAGGAAAGA